>CM038796.1:255864608-256154624 GCA_021764765.1 Vicia sativa | reverse complement strand
ATGTCACGAAGAGAATGTTATATTACAGTATCTAACACTATCTTTAACGGTTCACCACGATAAATCTGACGATGAGACACGATAAGTTGTTCCTTGATTCGGTTCAACAAGCCTACATACAGGGCTACAAGCCGAGGATAAAGTTCACTATTAGTAGTATCAATTCAAAGACTCTACACCAACACACACAGTGACGACCTTCTCGCAATCACTGCCCAATGACCCTTTTACCTAAGTCCTACTTAGATGTGAGTTCCTCCCCTCAATCACGGCGGTGATATCAACCTATTGACTAATTGAATTGTGAAGACACACTTCAATAAAATATCTTGATCTTGCTGACTTTAATCAAGAGACAAACACTCGTGCTTTAAAAGCTTTGAGTGATAAACTACCCTTACAACAAATCCTAGTCCGATGCACTTATCAATTGATAGTTGCTTGGCTCACAAGAGAAACTAGAATTACACAATACAAGCTGTGCCTAACGATTACCTGAAACCTGAAGCTGCTCTCTCTTCAGCATTCAAAGAGTTACGTGATTATAAGGATTCTTTTCCTTTTATAGAAGCGATCCACGAAACTTGGTTTGGGCTTCCATAAAGATAGCTAGGGTTCACTTAATTTACTCCTAAAAACATGGTCTTTTCAACAACCAATTTAGGTTTAATTAAGTGTAACCTATAACCACGTGAAACATGCTTTCTAATAACGGAAAAACAATATTTAGCAGACTCAACAAACTACGAAAAATCTGGAGCACAAGCAGTTACGCGAGCAGAATGTCACCTGAATGTCATAACATACATTATGACATCGATCTGTTCTACTGAAATTTCCGGCCTGACTTTAACCCATTACGAGTTGTACTTTTACCATCCTTGTCCGGTGGGATTTATCTTCAATCTCACGAATGTCATGACATCTATCAAGACATTTACGAGCCTAGTTTTACCAAAATTGATGCCAACTTAAAACACTAACAAACTCCCCTTTGGCACATTTTTGGCTAAAACTACTTGACCTATCGGTACAAATGCGTGAGAAGACTAACAAACTAGTTCTAAGTTTTCCTAAACTTTCCTAAGCTTCAAGTAACTAGAACTAAGAAGATAAATTCTACCCATAAAAAATCCCACAATTGCCCATATTTAAAAAGCAGTCGGGCCATAAAATTTGAGCCATACAATCCCCAATCTGATTTCCCAAACATTCATACTTCCAGATGTTCTTCTCCCCTTTTTAGCCATAAGGACCAAAGGAAACCATACAATTTTCCCAAACTTTCAATCATAAAGAACAGCCAAATAAAGTTATACCTCACTTAAGGATTACAAGTGCATCAACACAAATGATTACAATCATTCAAAACAAAATACGGGACAAGAAAACAAGAACAAATTGTGAGAATACAAGCAGATAAATGGAAGTAACAACAACTTAATGGGTTTCTCTCTCTCTTGAAGAGGCATCTTCATTGTGGCGACGACATAAAGCCATTACCGGTGACTTGTTCGATCGAATCTTGAAGTCGAGGCTTTGATCGGACCTTGCAGGACCAGGAACTTTCCTTTTCTTGGCCATTGGTGTTCTCTTGCATTTTGAGCAACCAACAAATTTGGCTCTATACTTCTTTGAAGAATTTCTAGTTTTGGTTATTTTCTCATCTTGAGCCGAAATACCACCCTTTGCTTTGGCGAGGGAATGAACAAGAATCGGGGTCCATGAGTTGCTGGACATGATCATCGGATGTCATGACATTCTTTGTGACATCGGATCTTACCTAAACTAGGGCTAGCGGTCTTTGACTAAGGGAGCAGAAATTCGAGGCGATGTGATTTTCATCTAGGATTCTCGGTGACTATCCTAGCAACTTCTTCTACATACTTGGTTCCTTCTATTTCTTATCTCGGGAGAGCAGGATGAGGATGAGGCAAATCTTACCGATGGAAGCTGCGAGTCTTGAAAATGTCGTGCATCTTGATTCGAGAGTCATTTGCCATTGAGCGTTGAGGAGACCTTCACGGTTCAACCTTCCGAGTTGCGGCGATGCCACGATCTCGGCCATGGTGGGGAGATGAGCAATCAGTCTTGGGATGAAGAGGATGAAGAAGACATATTTCTGGGATATATTGAGGAGTGAGGAGGATTTGAAGGTATCTTGTGGGTGGAGAAATGACTTTCAACAAGAGGGTTATTATATGGGTGTCTCTTGATATTCTTGAAACCTTTAAAAATAAGAGAGAAATAATGAAATGACCCACTCCTATTTATTTGAAACATAAGGTTTCTTCTCCTCTTTGTATACAATTTAATTGCTACAATTCCTCATATTGACAAATGCCACATTTGCTCCTCAAATTCTCAAATTGACTAGCATAAAGAGCTTTAGTAAAATGTCGACCGATTGCAATTCGGTAACTACATGGTCGGTTTAATCACTTTCTCCTCCACAAGGTCTCGATGAAGTGATGTCTTATGTCAATATGCTTAGTCCACTTGTGTTGTATAGGATTCTTTGAAATATTAATAGCACTAAGATTGTCACGGTACAATGTCATGACATCTGTGTGACATTGTACTCGGACAACATCACCTTCATCGGACCATTTGAGAACAAGCTGCTACCGGTACGCTATGTATTCGACTTGATGGTGGACAAGGACACCGGTTTGTTTTCTTGAACCAAGAAACAAGATTGTTTCAAGAAGCATCCTCCGGAGGTACTTTTTGTCATCGACACTACCGGCCAGTCGGCATCCGGATAACCGGACAAAATGGGTTCACATCCATGGGAATACGGGATACCATAAGCATAGGTTCCATTCACATACTTGAAATTCTTTTCACGGTTGATGTGACTCACTTTAGGTTCGACTTGGTATCTTGCATCCCACACAATGCAATGTCGTCTGCTGGTCATAGATACAACAAGCTCCCATCATACTTCTATCTGCACTTGGTCTACCTTTTCACCATTTGTGTCCTTGGACAACTTCACATGTGTGGGGCGAGTCCTTTTATGGGGCATTCTCCATTCCAAACTTTTTGACAATATTCCTTGCATATTTGCTCAGAGAGGAATGTTGAGTCTTCCATCTGTGTGACTTGCACCAAGAAAGTAGGTCAACTCTCCCATAAGACTCATTTCAAACTCAGCTTGCATTTGATCGCAAAGTGTTTCACCATCGAGTCGACATTCCACCAAATACTATGTCATCCACATAAATTTGAGCAACCATTATCTTTCCTCCTTCATTCTTGACAAAGAGAGTTTTATCCAATCCTCCTTTCGTAGCCTTTGTCCGTAAGGAACTTGGTTAGCCTTTCATACAGGCCCTAGGAGCTCGCTTTTAGTCCATATAGGGCTTTCCTTAGTTTGTGACATGATCGGAAACTTGGATCCACAAACCTTTAAGGTTTTCTACATATACTTCCTCATTCAAGTAGCCATTTAGGAAGGCACTTCACATCCATCTGAAATAATTTGAATTTGAATGCAAACTAGAAGCTTCGATTGATTCCGCTAGCCACTGCAAAGGTCTCATCAAAGTCAATCCCCTACTTGAGTGTAACACGAGCAACAAGTCTTGCTTTATTCACGGTGACAATCCTTCGCATCAAACTTATTCTGTAGATCCACTTTGTACCAATGATATTTGTTCCTTCCGTCTAGGAACTAATTCCTATACTTCATGTTGCTTGAATCGGTTCAATTCATCTTGCATCGCTCCAATCCGAATTCATCACATAGAGCTTCTTTAACATTTTTTGGCTCTATCTTTGACACGAAGCAAGAGTTTGAAACAGCTCGACCTTGTAATAACACCCTTGGTTGGATCTCCAATGATGAGATCCTTGATGATCTTTCCGAATTCGATGGAAGGATCTTTGTTTGCTTCCTCCGGTTCGTAATTTGGTGGAGTAGAATAGGTACATCTTCCTTGTCGTATTGAGGTGATGTCTCAAACCATGTCTCAACATCATATGGGACATTGTGTTCCTGATGATGATCATCAACAATGACATTAATAGACTCCATCATAACTGGGTTCTAGAGTTGAATACCCTATATGCTCTCATTAGTAGAGTATCCCAAAAATGCCTTCATCACTTTTAGAGTCCATTTTCTCCTTTGATCACGATCCGAATATAGCATTTGCTACCAAACACATGGAAGTATTTCACAGTTGGTTTTCTTCCTTCCATAATTCTTATAGGTGGAATAAGTTCCTTTCTTAAGGTGACCTGTTATGAACATAGCAAGTGATTCATAGTCAACCCAAAAGTGAATAGGAAGTTTCTTAGCATGAATCATTGCTCTGGCGATTCTGATAGTCCTATTCTTTCTTTCTACAACCCCATTTTGTTGAGGTGTTATAGGAGAAGAAAACTCATGATCGATCCTCTCGAGGAAGTAATTCATCAAACTTGTTGTTCTCAAATTCCTTTCCATGGTCACTTCTTATTCGACAATACGCCTTTTCCTCTCTCTTTGAAGTCTTTTGCATAACTCTTTAAAGACATCAAACACACGATTTTTCTTTGATGAAGTTTATCCATGTAACCGAGAAGTCATCCACAACAACATAGGCATATCTTTTTCCACCAAGGCTTTCAACCTCGCATGCCCCATCAAATCCATATGAGCGCTCTAGTACTGAAGTGGTCGATGTCTAGACATTGGGTGTGACATTTTGGTTTGCTTTCCAACTCGACATTCACCACGCACTCTTCCTTCATCAATATGGAGTTTGGTATCCTCCGACACCTCCATAGTGATGATCTTTTCATCCCTCCGAGATGCAGATGTCCAAATTTTTGATGCCATAGCTTTACCTCCTTTTCATCCTTGTCTCAGAGCACCACGTAAGAGAGGTCAGGTTCTCAGATTCCACGTAAGTAGCTTGTCCTTTGATCCGACTCCTCTCATAACAACTTCTTGTTTACCATTGATTACAAGGCATTCAGACACGGTGAAGTTGACTTTAAATCCCATATCACAGTGACTTATGCTTATGAGATTAGAAGGTCAAGCCTTTTACCAAAGAACACTCCATTTAGATTGGGAACTCCGTAGCGTCCTGTTTCCAACACCTTGATTTCTCCTTTAGCTCCATCTCCAAAAGTAACAAAGTCGATAGAGTGAGGTTTGACATTATTCGAAGATTTTTATGCCATCATATGCTTGGAACATCCACCAAAGTACCAATCTTCCTTGGCGGACACTCACGAGAGGTGTGTGCTATCAATCCGATCCTCTTCTTCCACTTTTGAGTGTAGGGTACCTTGATGTTCAACAACATAGGGAGTCCGATTAGGTATCCATGTAGCCTATAGCGGAAGGGTTTTATGTGTCCAAACCTTCCACAATGATGACATCTCCATCTTTGAAACTTCTTCTTCATGTTTCTCCGATCCCGATGTTGACCCAATGTTGCGACATCCGCTTTGACATCGACTTAGTGTCTTTCTTCTTCTTTATCGAAATTTCTTTGCGACCACATATCCGCTTATCTTTGTGACATCCGCTTTGACCTTGGTTTCCATGTCTCTTCTTTTTCTTGTCACTAACTGTTCCTTTTCACATATCCTAGACCATGCTTATTTCCAGATTTTGTCCAAGTCAAGGATTTCTTCCAACTTATCGGTTCGATGGTCGACATTTTGATTTAGTCATCCGCTCAAGCTTGGAATTTAACACTACAATTTCACCATTGAGATGACTTATAGTGATCAGTATTCTCCTTCTTCTCGGCTTCCCTTCACATTTTCCTCCAACTTCTCATGAGCTCTTTACATTTTCATTCTGGCGACATACTTCACCGCCCGATACGGTTTCTTGTAAGTATCAACAAGTTCTTCAAAGGTCACTTCCTCATCACTAGAGTCATTATCCGATTACATCTTCGAAGATGCGGGACAAGAATTTGCTTCTTCCTCGATTCACTTCGACTCACCATCGGACCAAGTGACCATCACCCTTTCCTTTGTTTCTTTAAAGGTGGGACATTCGACCTAACATGACCATATCCTTCACATTCATGACATTTGACTCCTCGCTTTGATTTCCTTTTCCTCGACTTGGATCTTCACCGAATCATAAGTTCTGCGATGTCGATGCGATGTCCTTGACATGTGACCTTGACTTTGGATCAATTCTCACGATGGGTTTGTTGGGCATGTATCTTCGTAAATCATAGCTATGGCTCTTGTTCTTCTTGTCAACCGATTCCCATCTCAAAAGTCATAAGAGATCCTATCGTTCTTCAACCTTCAAGGTGTTGATGTCCCGAGCCTCCTCTTCATGTTGACTTTCATTGCAAATCTCTTAGCAAGGATCCGAGAATCTTTCTCCGCTTCTCTCGACATCTTTTCACCAAGTGCTCTCGAGGCATTGGCAATTTCCAAAATATTCATGTGAAATTCATGAATATGCTCATCTTCCTTCATCTTCAAATTCTCAAATTTGGTAGTGAGCATCTGAAGTCTTGACATCTTCACCTTGGATGTTCCCTCATGAGTAGTTCTGAGAGTGTCCCAAACATCCTTGGCCAGTTCACATTGATGAACCAATCTGAAGATATTCCTGTCAATACCATTGAACAGAGCATTCAATGCTTTAGAGTTCCCTAGAGCTAGCTCTTCTTCCTCTTTGCTCCATTCCTCCTCAGGTTTCAAGATAGTAGTCCCATCTTTCCCAAGCTTGGTGGGATGTTTCCATCCTTTATCGGCAGCAGCTCTCCAAGCTTTAATATCCACTGATCTTAAGAAGGCAACCATACGAGGCTTCCAGTACTCATAATTAGACCCATCCAGAATAGGTGGTCTTCCTCCAAATCCTCCTTCCTTATCCATGACGCCAGAAACTATTATCCCTAGATCTCACAGAATAACAAGTGGTGCCCGCTCGATGCCAATTGAAATTCGGCGGCAGATACTTGATGTCACAGAATGTTATGACACAAGATTCGACACTATGCTAATAGATTCACACGAAATACGAAGCGATAAGGACACAATAAGTTGTTCACCCGTTGGTTCAACAAACCTACATCCTGGGATACCAAGCCGGATAAAGTTCACTATTAGTAGTATCAATTCAAAGACTCTAACACACTGTGATGACCTTTCTCACTTAATCACTACCCAATGACCCTTTTACCTAAGTCCTACTTAGATATTAGTTCCTACTCACTCCTCCTCAATCACAGTGATATCAACCTATTGACTAATTGAATTGTGAAGACACACTTTAATAAAATATCTTGATCTTGCTTCAAAGCTTTAATCAAGAGACAAACACTGTGCTTTAAAGCTTTGAGTGATAAACTACCCACAACAAATCCTAGTCCAATGCACTTATCAATTGATAGTTGCTTGGCTCACAAGAGAAACTAGAATTACACAATACCAACTATTACTAACCTTAATAAGATTAAACACAAGTCTCTCTCTCTTCAATACATTCAAAAGAGTTAAAGCTATTATAGGGTTATTTTCCTTTTATAGAAGCATCCGAAACTTGGTTTTGGGCTTCCATAAAGATAGCTGGGTTCACTTAATTTACTCCTAAAAACATGGTCTTTCAACAACCAATTTAGGTTTAATTAAGTTTAACCTAGCAGCCACGTGAACATGCTTTCTAATAACGGAAAAACAATATTTAGCAATTTCAACAAACTTCCCGAAAAATCTCAGCACAAGCAGATTCGAGCAGAATCTCATAATCATAACATAACATTATGACATCACTGTCCTAATTTCCGACGACTTTAGCTTCCCAATTCGGTGTACTTTTACCATCCTTGTCGGTGGATTTATCTTCAATCTCGAATGTCATGACATCTATCAAGACATTTCAAGCCTAGTTTTACCAAAATTGATGCCAACTTAAAACACTAAAACGTTAAACGCACGATTTTTCGGATAAAATCAATGCAACCAATTAAAGCCTTTTAAGAGGAACTACAGAGTTTTGACTTTCCCATTGCACGAGGGAATATGTAGGCACACGGTTCTGAAACCGTGTCAAACTCAAAATAATAAGAAACAAAATTTGTTTTCTTTTATCATCCATAATTTAGTACACACACACAAAACGCGTAGAATTAAAAGGGTCCCATCGAGTACGATGGATGTAAGAAGCAATACCTTCCCTTACATAACCGACTCCCGATCCCACTTTTGGTCACGAGACCGCTTTATCCGCATGTTTGGGGTTTTATCTATATTTTCCCGTTCTTTTTGGAACGAATAAAATTAGGTGGCGATTTCACCGTTTTCGAGAATTTAAAAGATTTTTTTGAAAATCGAGTTGCTTCAGTTGGCGACTTCACTGGGGATGATCTTTAAAGCGAGTTAACCCTAATTTAATCCTTCGCTTGTGTGTTTACTATTTATTGCCTATTATTTCGTTATACTATCCTGTGATATATTTTGATACTTGGGCGTTTTGGTTATGATTCATAGATAAGCCCAATACCCAGGCTTCTAGGAAACATAAAGTTTAGAGTGGTTGAGTAGCTTAGGTCCATTGGACATCCGTGTTCTTTGGATCGACGTGAAGACCACAACTTAGAGTTGGTCGTTTTAAGGGGATTGTTGCACCGTATGCTAGTGCAGGGTAGCAATTTCTAGACAAATGGCCTACAACTCTAAGTTTTAGGATGTCCAAAACTGAAACCGACCGCTCAAAGGTTTTTTGAGTATCCATTTAAGAGCCGTTTCTTGGAGTATACTTTTGAAAATACTATCGTCATGACGGTTATATTTTTAAAAGGGGATCTGAGTCTCCGAGAAACATTTAGCAAAAAAACACTAGAACCAACCTTGTTTGGGGAATTGTTGAGTGGGCGTCAAAACTCTGGCCAACCAACCCGTGACTTATCCTGTGATCTACACTGTTATTGGTTTCCGCTTAACTCATTTGCATCGCATTGTTGCATTAATCATTCATGTTTCATCACATTTGTTAACATTTTCAGGTATCTTTAAAGGACTCATTCTTGAAAGTAATCAGACGGCGCAATGGATTCTAACAGAAAAAACAATCCTCACATCAATTTCAAAATTCCAAACACTCAGATGTTGTTGAGACTAAGGGGAAAGTTGAAGCATGCGCAATTGAACAACTTTCATGCCAGATATGGGTGGATATTGGAGCTGTTGGATATTGACACTGATCACAATGCTTTGAAAGCATTGGTAAAATTCTTTGATCCTTCTTTGAGGTGTTTTACATTCCAAGATTTTCAGATGGTTCCAACAATTGAAGAATTCGAAAGATTGTTGAATTGGCCTCTAAAGAGATTCCTTTTACCAAGTTGGGGAGAATGTGGATGCTGATGTGGCCGCTTTGGGTCTTTCGATCCGAGAGATAGGGCCAATGTTAGTGGAAAGAGGATTCGTGAGTTTTTAGAAAAGAGTCAAGAATTGTGGGGAAGAAAATTGGAAATCGCTCAAGACCATTCTAGCCTTGTTGATCTTTGGAGTAGTATTGTTTCCAAGTCATGACGATGAGTATGTGAGTCAACCTGCGATCAATGTGTTTCTTTCAGAGAATCCTGTACCAGCTTTGCTAGCAGATATGCTTATTAACATTCATACTCGATACATCAAAAGAAAAGGAGTAGTGATGTGTTGCTCCGCCTTGCTCTATTCATGGTTGAAGTCCCATATTCCTCAACGAGGGCCTTGGGTTAAAATCTTGGAGAACTTGATTTGGTCTCAGAAGTTGGCTTCTCTTACTGCTAGCGGAGTTTTCTGGTATTCTCCAAATTGGTATACATGGGAGGTTATCACTCATTGTGGGGCATTTCTAATGTTCCGCTAATCGATCTCGGGGTGCATCAACTATAACCCCATTGGTTCTCGTGCAATTTGGATGTCCTATGAAACCGCACCAAAGGAGGAATTTTGAGGAGTTTATCTTATTGGATTTTGGAGTAGATGATCCGGTTTGTCAAGCAAATAAAGGCTTGGACTCAAGTTCACAAGAAAGGTGCGAGCTTAGGAAGAGAGGAACGTGATGGAGAACCCATGAATCGGATACTTAGGAGGGTTATGGAAGTAAAATTGCCATCGTGGAGGTTCCATTTGATGTGCCGGAACCTGAGGTCACTCACATCCCAATTGATGAATTCAATAAACTTAAACTTACTATCACGGAAATGCAAGTTGAAGAGGGTCTGCAACAGGCCGTCTTTGCTCGTGTTACTCGGGAAAGAGATGAGGCGATACAAAGTCTCAAAGAAAGGGATGATGAGTTGCTAAGAAGTCAAGAGCAAGTAGAAACGGAAAGGAAGGCAAAGTTCCGGGTAAAAGACAATTTGGATGCGGCAAATTTTGAACTAAGGGAGTTTAATCGAAAGTTAGCCAGAGCTGAGAAGCAAAGGGGAAAGGCGTACGCGGATGAAGAGAAGGCTATCCAGGCAAAGCTAGATCTGAAAACAACCCTCAACACTCAAATTCAAGAGTTGAAGGTTGCGTTGAGAAATGTGGAATCTAGTTTAGCACATGAAACCCGCCTCAAGGAAAAGGCTCGTCTAGCGCGTGACTTAGACTCTGCGGAGTTATCCCGAAAGATTCAGGAGTTGGACACCAAGGATCCGTGGCATGGGAGGCATCGATAGAGAGTTGAGGCCCGGTGTGAGGGATGGAAAGAAGGCTACCATCAAAATGAGCTTTGGTGTGGAGGAGAAACTATTTTATCTTGAAGAGCGTAAGCAATTTATATGACAATTATTCCTTTGGTGGAGTTTTGTAGGCAGTTAATGGTGGAAGTCCCTTGGCGGCTTCAGTCAGCTGTGGAGGACCTAGAAGAAAGTCGAGTGCCTTCGGCGGTGGGATACTTCATTTGTCTGTGCAGAGATATGGTGGAGCGGTTCCAACAAGAGATAAGAAACTTCAAGCCCCGGAGAGGACAACACTTTTGATCTTCTGTTGCTTTTATGTTTTGTTTCAGCTCCATTGTACCTGTTGAACTAAAAGCAGACCTACGAGTGTTGCTCTTTATTTTGCCTACAAAGACTAATGTTTGTATTTCAAATCGTTATGTTTAAATGAAGGAGCTGATTATCCATTGCGCGTGCTAATTATTTGCAAGTGATTGGGTCCGATAAAGATTCTTAAGAATGGGAACCAATCATAAATCATTTTTGTATTAATCATACATAATCATGCATATTATTAAAAGCAAACACCAAGCTCATTGCATTTTTATCTCCTCAGATTCAAGCTGACTACAAGAAGTCCGTACGAAACCAGAGTCAACGTAAGAAAAGCAATGGATCAATATGCGACAAGGCAAACGGCTATGCAAGATGATATTGATACATTGAAGGCAAAAATGGATCAGTTGATGGAAATGCTTACAGCTCAGCATGTAAGAGAAGAAGAAAGGGCTACCTCTGCCGCTTGTTGCCGCTATTGCCCAGAGCTACAACTAACAATGCATCTAACAACGCAGCTGCTGTCGTTCCTCCTGTCATCACCGAAAACATGAGAACTCTCCGAGGCGATACTCCATTCCCAAGAGTGCATGCATCTAATATTCCATTATATGGAATGCCATTTGATTTCCTCAACGGAGCAGAGAATCAAGGAAACGCTGCTGCCTCTCATGTCGCTAACCGAGCCATGGGAAACGACGAGCAAAGGCAAGAAGAGGATGAACAAGAGCATCCAGTCTCTGCCCTCACGGTGAGGAAGAGCAACAAGATGACTATGAGGCGCTTTACCAACGTGGAGACGCAGTAATTCAAATCCTTTCCGTGATTTGGCGCTCAAAAATGTGTAAGGAATTGGCCGAACAAATGAAGGAGCTAAGAGGAAGAACGTTGTCATGAGGCCGCAGACATGTGTCTTGCAAATGTTGTCATTCCGCCAAAGTTTAAAGTGCCCGATTTCGAGAAATATAAAGGGGTGAGCTGTCCGATACTCATCTAAGAATGTATTGTCGCAAAATGGCAAGACATGTCAAAACAAGAAGTCGATGATCCGCTTCGTGATGTCTCTGGGCTTCTTTAGGCGGTATATGCAACTCAAAACAAACATTCGCTCTGGGATGAGCTATCGAAGGCTTTCTTCAAGCAATACCATTTCAATACTACTTTGGCCCCCAGTACGAGAATATGTCCCGTAAAGAAAGGGAATCGCTTAAGGAATACGCCCGGTGGAGAGGTGGCTTCGAGGTGCAACCGCTTTGGCCGAGAGGGAGTTGAATGATTTGTTTATGGGAACATTGCCCGCATAATATTATGAAAGGTTGATCGGAAGCACTTTCTCCGACTTCTAATTTAGTAATGGTGGGTGAAAGAATTGAAGAAGGATCAAGACGGAAAAATTTCCGAGGGAATGTAGGACCGTCCACAAGAAGAAGATGTTCAATGGTTTCAAGAGGAAAGAGGCTGAAACCAATGCTGTATATGGAGCCAGAGGAAGAGGAAGGGGTAGATCACCAGCTAGATCTGCTCCTGTCCAGGTCCCCTATATGTCATATCCCTATGTGGCTGCCATGCAATATCCGAGTATGCCGTATCAACAACCAATGCAAGTGCCAATGCAGTATTCAACTCAGGTTCCACCGAACCAAGTTCAACAACAACAACAACAACAACAACAACAACAAATCAGGAGTTAGAACAAAGGTTTCGTCCAACAAAGGAGTCCACACTATCACAAATATACCAAAGAAGAAATTCAGCCTATTCCTATGACATACTCAAGTCTTCTGCCGTATTTAATCCAAGATGGAAGGGTGGTGCCAAGAGAATTGAAGCCTGTTCCAGGGCCTCCCAAGCCATGGTTTAACGAGAATGCCAGATGTGCTTTCCATGCTAACTCTCCAGGACATACTACAGAGGATTGCTTCGCTTTCAAATGCAAAGTCCAGGAATTAATTGACCGAAAGTTGTTGACTTTCGCTGATGTTCCTAACATAGCCAACAATCCATTGCCGAGGCATGGGATATCATCAATGAATGCTTTAATTGAAGAAGGAGGTCTAGTTATGGAAGTAGGGCAATTGAAAATGTCCTTAAAGAAGGTGTTTGAAGAATTGAAGAACGCTGGTTTATTAGAAGAAGGGCATGATGGCTGTTTGGTTTGCCAAGGCGATCCCGAACATTGTGTAAAGTTCAAAAATTACTTGCAAGGATTGATGTATGAGCATTTGGTCCAGTTTAGCCGAGCTCCCGCTGAAATGGAAGTGGATGTAGTGGTCCCACTCATCAATAATAGGAGGCTTCATATATCTCCTGTCCAAGAAGAAGAGCCGGTTACGGCAGTGGAACCAATGACGGTTTATCCTCCTATCCGAATCCCCTATGAAAATACAAGAGTTGTGCCTTGGAGTTATGAACCTGAAGTCGTCGTAGGCGGCAAGCCAATGGTGTTGGAAGAAACTACTGTTGAAAACATCACCGGTCCAAGTGGTATGACCCGTAGCGGTCGAGTTTATCATCAAGATCTAATGAAGAATAGAGGTGCAGAAAAAGTGTCAGATATTCCTCCAAAGAAGGTCGAAGCTACCGATTTGGGTGCAGAAGAGCTGAAGGATATCTTTAAATCAGGTGATGAGACCTTGAAAATAATCAAAAGGAGTGACTACAAGGTAGTGGATCAACTTAGCCAGACTCCAGCGAAAATCTCAATCTTATCTCTATTAAGAAGTTCTGAAGCCCACAAGGTGGCCCTGTTGAAATTTCTTGATAGCTCGTACGTAGCTGAAGATATCACCATCAACCAGTTAGATGCTGCAGTTTCAAACTTAAACGATGGTAGTTGCTTGTCATTCACTGACGCTGATCTCCCTCAGAATGAAGGCAGTCATAACATGGCTCTCCATATTTCTGTCACATGTGGTGGGACAACTCTTGCCAGAGTTCTAGTTGATACATGCTCAACCCTGAACGTAATTCCAAAGACAACATTGGCTCAGCTACAGGTAGAGGGGGCAATTATGAAACCAAGCTCTCTAATTGTGAAGGCTTTCGACGGATCGCGTAGGATGGAAGTGGGGGAAATCGATCTTCCAGTACTAATTGGACCCCAGCTCTTCAATATCACCTTTCAAGTAATGGACATCTTCCCAGCTTATAGCTGTTTGTTGGGACGACCCTAGATCCATAGTGCAAAGGCGGTCACCTCAACTTTACATCAGAAACTGAAGTTCTTGCTAAACAACCAGATTGTGGAAGTTAGTGGTGAGGAGGACTATCTAGTTAGTCATGTGTCTGAATTCAAATATGTGGATGTCGGAGATGAAGTGCACGAAACCCTCTTTCAAGCTCTAGAAATTGTCTGAATGTGCAAAGGAAGTGAAGATCAAAGGCCCGAGGTAATATAACCCTGGCAAGATGTTAAGGCTCTTATCGAGGCTTAAACCTCAAGGTTGGGGAACCGTGATAAGTGTAGAAGAAAAGAAGGACAAGTGCGGGCTTGGTTATCAACTATCCTCCGTGACCAGTGGAAGTTCGTAAATAGGAAAAGGAAAGATCCCTCATCTAGAGGATACTTTTGTGGCAAAGGGTTTCCGCTCCGAGAAGGCTATCAATGCCCTTGAAGATGATGAGCGCGCAGTGGAGATTGCTCAGATGATGTTTCGTACCCCTCCCGGTGCAGTCCTCAAGAACTGGATTGTCAAGGACGTTACCCCTGTCATTTCATTTTCAAAGTAATTTCTTGTTTTAAAACTGAAAATCCTGTGCTCTGCCTAAAGCACAAAGGATTGTTTTGTAGGGCTCTGTATGTGAATGATTTTTTGTCTGCAATGAAAAGCTCATTTTGTTATTCACTTTGAGATCCCTTTTATTGTTTTTACTTTATCTTTCTAATGCATATAAATAAAAGCAATAACACTTTCATTGTTTTTTCTGCTAAATAAACATGCATATCTAAAAGATAAAATCAATCATTTACGCAGATTACCTGAAATTGAGCCTATTGAACGTAGCCATGCTATAACTCTTTCTGACTTCGATTTCCCGATCAACCAAGCCGAAGAGGATGGTGAAGAAGACTATGAACTCCCTGAAGAGTTAGCACGTCTGGTTGAACACGAGGACAAGATGATCCAACCTCATCAGGAACCAGTGGATGTGATCAACTGGCACAAGAGGAGCAGAAGTCAAGGTTGGAACCTTTGGGAAAGAAATAAAAGATGAGTTGGTCAACTTATTGAGAATTTGCGGATGTGTTTGCTTGGTCATATCAAGATATGCCCGACTAGATACGATATTGTTGTGCACAAGTTGCCATTAAAGCCCGAATGCTCACCAGAAAGCAAAGACCAGGAGGACGATCCCGAGATGGCTAAGAAGATCGTAGATGAAGTCAAGAAGCTTGATGCGGTTTCCTTGCCGTGGTTGTGATATCCAGATTGATTGCCAACATCGCACTGTCCCAAGAAGGATGGAAAAGTTCGGATGTGTAGACTACGAGACTTAAATCGGCCAGCCCAAGGACGATTTCCGTTGCCACATTGATGTTTTAGTCGATAGCACGACGCCTTCGCTTTTCTTTTATGGATGGTTTCTCCGGATACAATCAGATTAAGATGGACCCGGCAGATATGATGAAAACAACGTTCACCACCCCATGGGGCACCTTCTGTTACAAGGTCATGCCTTTTGGACTAAAGAATGCGGGAGCAACTTATCAAAGAGCTATGGTAGCTCTTTTCCATGATATGATGCATAAAGAAATTGAAGTATATGTGGATGATATGATTGCCAAATCTCAGACTGAAGAGGAGCACGTTGTCCATCTCAGAAAACTGTTTGAAAGATTGAGAAAGTACAAGCTTCGACTAAATCCTAACAAGTGTACTTTCGGAGTCCGGTCCGGGAAGTTACTTGGATTCATAGTAAGTCAACGAGGTATTGAGGTGGACCTCGACAAAGTAAAAGCTATTCAAGAGATGCCAAGACCGAGAACGAGAAGGAAATTGTGGTTTCGGGACGATAAATTACATTTCCGCTTATATCGCATTTGACACCGTGAACCTTTGTTCAAGTTGTTGAAAAAGATCAAGCCATCATATGGAATGATAATTGTCAGCATTTGATAAGATCAAGGAATACTTACAAGAGCCACCTATCTTGATATACCTGTTGGAGGCCTCTTATAATGTACCTCACCGCATCAAGGATCTATGGGTCAGGTTCGGGGCAACACGATGACACGGGAAGGAAAGAGCATGCAATCTATTATCCGAGTAAGAAGTTTACGTAATGTGAAAGTCGGTACTCTATGCTAGAGAAAACTTGTTGCGCTTTAGCATGGGCTGCTCGTCGTTTGAGACAATATATGGTGTGTCACACTACAATGCTAATATCCAAGATGGATCCTATCAAATACATCTTCGAAAAGCCGCCTTTGGTTGGAAGGATTGACGCTGGCATGTTACTATCGAATATGAGATTCAATATGTAACTCGAGAAGGCTATCAAGGAAGTGTGGTATCGTAATATCTCACCCACCACCTATGGAGGACTATCACCATGAGGTTCGACTTCCGACGAAGATGTCATGTTCATTAGAATGCAATATTCTTGGACCGGAGGAGGGACCCGAGCGTAATCCCGGTGGACACTTGTGTTTGATGGAGCATCCAATGCGGGGGCATGGAATAGGGAAATTATAACCTCTCCAATGTGTTTTCATATTCCATTCAACGCCGAATTTGTTTCGATTGTACCAACAATATGGCAGAGTATGAAGCTTGTATCTTCGGGATTGAAGCAGCCATTGATTTAAGGATCAAAATCCTTGAAGTTTATGGAGATTCAGCGCTCGTCGTGTGTCAAGTCAAAGGAGGGTGGGAGACTCACAATGAAAAGTTGATTCCATACAGAGATCATGTTTTAAAGCTGATACCATACTTCGATGAGATTACTTTCCATCACATTCCTAGAGAAGAAAATCAGTTAGCTGATGCTTTAGCCACTTTATCTTCAATGTTCAAGGTCAAGTGGGCCAATGAAGCACCTTCCATCATTATTGAGCGTCTAGACGAACCTGGCTACTGTATGTTGATTGAGGGAGAAATTGACGGCAAACCCTGGTTTTATGACATCAATACATGGAAAAAGGCGAGTACCCAGAAGAGGCATCTATTACTGATAAGAAGACTTTGAGGAAGTTGTCTGCCAACTTTTTCTTGAGTAGTGGGGTGCTGTACAAGCAAAATTTTGATTTGGTCTTGCTCAGATGCATGGATAGACACGAAGCAGATCAACTCATTATAGAAATTCATGAAGGTTCTTTTGGTGTTCACGCAAATGGGCATGCAATGGCGAAAAAGATCCTCAGGGCTGGTTATTACTGGATGACCATGGAAATAGACTGTGTTGTCTATGCAATGAGATGTCAAGTGTCGATTCACCGATAAGATGTATGTGTCACCCTCACTCAATGTTTTGACTTCTCCATGGCCATTCTCTATGTGGGGAATTGATATGATCGGAATGATTGAACCGAAAGCTTCTAACGGACATCGATTCATACTAGTCGCCATAGACTACTTCACCAAGTGGGTCGAGGTCGCCTCATATGCAAAGGTGACGCAATGTGTGGTTACCAGCTTTATCAAGAATAATATAATTTGTCGCTACAGACTCAAGCAAGATTATCACCGATAATGGGACAAATCAATAACAAGATGATGAAGGAACTCGTGACACGCTCAAGATTGATCATCACAACTCATCTCCCTACGCACTAAAGATGAATGGTGCCTGAAGCGCTAACAAAAATATCAAGAAAATCTTGCAAAAATGGTGAAGACGATAAGGATTGGCACGAGATGTTGCCTTCGCTACACGGTGTAACGCCTATCCGCACTCGGCTGTGAGCAACGCCTTACTCTTGTTTATGGCATGGAAGCGATTCCTATAGAGGTGGAGATTCCTTCTCTCAGAGTTCTGATGGAGACAGAGTTGGAAGAAGCGGAATGGGTTCAGAATAGGTATGACCAACTCAATCTGATTGAAGAAAAGAGGCTGACGGCCATCTGTCATGGTCAACTATACCAGAAAAGAATCAAGAGGGCTTTCGACAAGAAAGTACGACCCCGCATGTTCAGAGTGGGCGAATTGGTACTGAAAAGGATAATATCTCAGCATAGAGACCCTCGTGGGAAGTGGGCACCAAACTACGAGGGACCATACGTGGTGAAGAAAGTTTTCTCGGGAGGAGCTCTCGTTCTCACCAACATGGATGGAGAAGACTTGGCACACGCTATCAACTCAGACGCGGTCAAGAAGTATTATGTCTAAAAATATATATATAAAAAAAAGAGAAAAAAAGAAGAAAAAATTAAGCCCGGTAAGCTGAAAACCCGAAAGGGCGGCTTAAGCAAAAAAGGGTAAAAATCCCGGTGAACCAAGATCTTCAAAAGATGGTTCACGCAAAAATTAGGGAATGTATAAAGACATAATGCTGCAGTGGATGTCTCCAAGCCACTACAAAAGCTCAGATGGAAAGGATTAGTTCAACCACTATCTTCAGAAGCGAAGTGATGAAGAATAGCAGTCAGGAAGGGGGATAACATGTTTAGGTTCAATAGCGTTCAATTTCAATTTCGTTGTTGTTTTAAGAAACGTGTATAGATTCACTTTTCCTGTGTGTTCCTCATAAAGGAATGTGCATCTTTATGTACATCGTCCCTGCTTGTGAGTTATTTTTCTCATATTTTAATAAAAATTGTTCAGTTGAACTTCATTTTTTGTCCTACTTTTTTATCTTTTCTGCGTGATTAACTTAATGTCGCTGCTGTTCTAGATAAATTTAAAATCATTCATATGATAGAATCATGAAATTTTGAAGCTTGAAATTGTTTTGATTCATGGAATCTCAGGGGTGACTGACTTTCTAAGCATTACGCCTTTCCTCTGATTTGGAAGTATCTCTGTATCCAGACGTTGTCTCCCCTGTGAGAAGCTCATTGCAATGACATTGGTGACTTGAATTATTGGCCATTACTCTCCACTGATCCCCAGTGATGTCAGGCATTCAGTTTGATAACCAATACATCAACCAGTATATTCATGCATAATTCATTCATTCATTCATCCATTCATGTCATATCACGGCATATTCATGCCCGAGCCTTTTCCAGAATCCAGAATCTGTTCAGAAAAAATGTTGGATGTGGAAGCCAGAGATTTCATGACAATCTAGCTTTTCTCCCCAGTGCCAGGAGAATGCTTGGGTGAAAGACAATCGACAGTAGTGTCAACTCCCCAATGAAGTCTCTTCCCCAGAGAATCAATTGATCATCCCCAGTGAACTCTTATGACAACAAGATCGTTCAATTGGATTCCCCATTGATGTCTTCCTTCTCTCAACAATATCAGGAAATCACGCATCATTTGCATTAGAAAAAAATCATATCATGCATATCATACTCATGCATTAGCTTCGGCTATCTATTTTGCAGGTTTTTCAACTGAAACCGTAGATATCCTCGTAAGGATCAAAAATTGAAGGATTAGTTCTCAGACGACAAATTATCCTCTTTTCTCCAGTACAAGTTATATACTTGTATGGATCTTAACAAATGATTTGATGTCTCCAGTCGAGATTTCTTCCCCAGCGAGACAGTTCTCTCTTTCAGATGGACTATAATGTCAGCAAAATTATTCAACCGGGAATCCCCAGTGATTTTCCACATGGTTTTCTTACGAAGTTTCCCCAGCGAAGCTTATTTCTCTCCCCAAGTGAGTCTCCTTCAGAAAGGATTACTACAACATTATTCTTGGTATTTTCAAAGATTTGTTTCAGACAAAAATCTTCTCAGCAAATATTATTGGCGGTGGCTTCCACAATATACTCCTCTGAGTTGTTCTCAGAAAATTACATCAAACTTCTGGTGCGTTTGTTTCCCCAGTAAGTTATCAACTACTCAACAAATAAATATCCACCCAGCGGGATGTTTATTCAAATCTCAAGATATTTCTCCAACTCAGACGTTGATCTACATATCCACTTGCTGCAACGCATTGTCCATACAATGTCAGCAAATTGAAGCTCATTACCCTAGAAGTTTTCAGTCACAGGTGCTGAATCTGATCCTTCTATCAACGGTAAAGCTATCTGCATACAAATTGAAGATCTTGTCAACTCAGAAGTTGTTCAACATGTCCGTACATGTTCAGAAGATCTCTCATCAGCAGAAATGTCGGAAACAAGATTTACCGACTTCATAAACATCTATATCGCACCACTGTGCTGGATATTGTTTTGTTTATCCCTAGAGAATTATACTCTCGGGCGCGCTGCTGATTTTGTTCTGTGGGTAACTCAGAGGTTACACGGTTAAAGACATTCAGCATGCCATGGCTCCTCGCACCTTCGTGCACCAACAATTCAGATATTGTTCTAGCCATTTTATCTTTGTTAAGGTCTCCAGGTATTCCTTAACCAATCAGGGAACTCTTTGTTAAGTTCTCAATCTTGTCAATCAGAGAACTCTTTGTTAAGTTCTCAATTGCGTCATTTTCAATTCTGTTTAAGGTCTCCAGGTATTCCTTAGTTATCAGGGAACTCATTGTTAAGCTCCCAAACATGTCAAATCCTTGATATTGTTTCTCTTTTCGCTTGAGAAGTTCGTTTCGCTCCTCATAGCATTTTCGTTAAAATTGTTGTCAACCCATTTCGGTTATTCCCCCAGTGTTGTCAAATTCTCCTATTTACTTCTCATTGTGTACTATTGCGTTAAAGCATTCCGTTAATGCTTGACAAGGTTCTCTTTAAATTTTGTCTTGGCTCCGTAGTCAAGATATGTTATCCAATTTCTTTTATAGGGTAAATTTTCGGGGTTCTCTGGTATTCAATCCTCTTCCACTTTGAATGTTCGAAAGCTGTCAATCTTTCTCACTCATCAAGTTTAAGATGATTGAATAGGGGCAACTGTCGCACCCCAAAATTTACCCTCCTTTCCATAATCTCTTTTTGGAATATTTGTTCATGTTCCTTTCTCTTGTATCCATCCAAATTATTTGAAACGAATGAGTTGTCAAAATTCGTGGTTCTGGATTTCTTGAAGTTTTTGATTTATCGGTCAATTATTCCATTTTTTGGGATTTCTTTTTAAGTTTGTGGTCTATGCAAGTCTTTGAGTTTTTAGACCAATCTTGTACATCCAAGTTTGTACCAATTGCAAGATACAAGAATTGTGGTTGGTGCAAATCCATCTGAATTCCAGTTCACAATTGCAAGTTCCTAAAGCCCAAAGGAAGTTCAATTTCTCGAGCCAATTGGAATGTTGGTTTTTGTTTTAGCAAGTTGATCACGAGTTGGAGTTCAAAGGAAATTTTGAATTCTATTTGTAAAACAAGGCAAAATAGAATTATCGGATTTTTACAGCAACTCAAATGTTCAAGATCATAAGTTCGAATTCTAAAGTCCTAAGTTTGCACTAACGTTGGCAAGTTGAGTTATGAAACACCGTTCAAATGCGAATCTCGTTCAAGTATTCTAAAGCGCGTTACGAGTCCATTCAAAGATTTACAAGTTTTGGAAATTTTCGCCAAGATTTGTTTCGTTTAGAGATTAATGCAAGGACCATTTCATCAACATTTCAAAGGATGGTCAAAGTGGAAATGATGACATTTTGCAATTCAAGAATCAAAAGAAATATTCAAACCAATTTGCTTTTATTCAAATTACCAAACTTTTGATACAAGAATATTACAATTTTGGAAGTTTACAAGTTCCTAAAATGTGGAAGCTTCTTACAATTTTATTCTAATATTAAGTTAGTTCAATTTTCCTAAGAAATAATGCCTAACTACAAAGAGATCGCTTTGAGCGCTCCATCTTCAAGCTTCCTATGGCCCCCCTTTTGCAAGCATCTTTATCTCCATGCTGTGCCATCCAAGTATGCTGATTCGCAACATGAAACAAGAAACAGAATACAAGTTAGAAGTAACAAAACATAAATGAATTACAAAGCGCGAGAAATTATCAGAAGATTGTTTCTTTTGTCAAAACATCATCATGAGGCGTTGGCGGGAATCAGGTTTTAAACGACAAGCCTCATAATCTTGAAGATTAATCATCGGCGAAGAACACTTGCTCGCAAATCACGGGCTAGACCGGTTCACGAACAAGTAAATCGAAGCGACAATTTTAATCCGGGCTGCAAGGAAAAGAAGCGACGGATTCAAGCATAACGGGCTGCAAGCATACATATCAGTTCATGATTTAATTCCCAAGAGGCAACAGAAAAGTCAAGAAAGCAAGCATATGCGTATCAATTCACATTTTTATTCCGGACAGCCAACATACAAAGGCAATATCAAGCATATATCCAATGTAGCAGGACAGTCGAAAAATTAGAGGAAAGAAGAACAGGCAATTGAGAAAGTAAGAAGAAAAGAAGCAATATAAATTCCAAGAAGCACTTAGCGCCCACAAGTTTGTGTATCAATTCATCATGATAAGGCATCATCACAACATTGAGCCCAAAGAATTTAAACCCCAAAAGCCATACAAGTACAAATGATCATCACAATATTCCAAGTAACCAGATTGAGGGTTCAAAATAAGCCACAAAGTTAAGTCGAGCGAGGTAAGAAATAAGCCACAAAGTAAGATCGAGCAGAGCAGAGCGTGGAATTCAAACAAAAGGCAAAAGAACTCGAAATTCATCATGACCAAGACATAGACAGATGGGAAGGACAAGCCAAGATCAAAAAGATAATATTTGTTCAAGATTACAAAAGGGGTCAAGTTCAAGAGGATATAAAAACACCTATCGAAAACCAAAAGGATCATCTGTTTTATCATTTTGACAAAGCCAACACAAAAGTTAATATCTATTCTAACCTAAAACCAAAACGAGCCTCGTTTTATCGGTTTCACAAAGCCAACATAAAAGAAAAAGATCAACGAGAGAGAAAGAGAGAGTTCGGGTCCTTCAACCAAACACAACAAATCAGTTTCAAACAAGCCCAGAAATAGAAAACGCAAGCAACATAATAGCAGAACATCATCATTTTCACACCGACGCCTTCAGTTTAGTCATTTTCTCAGAAATCTATTCTGAAAAATAGAAAAAGAAGAAGAAGAAAAGAATCGGAACGAACTCACCCAGGCAAGCATGCACTGACACGTCTCCAAGACCACTCGCCGGAATCGGTCAGGGTAGGGTTTCAAAACCCTTTTCCATCTATCCAACAATCGTTCCCAACAAACCTGTACCAAGCAGAAAGACAAGTCACAAATCATAACAAACATATCAAACATGCAAACATTTCGATCGGTGAGAAAGAGAACCAGCGGCCGGAAGCGATTTCCAGAGAGCAAGAGAGAACGCGACCCTTTCAGGTCGCAGCAAGAGCGAGAGAGACGGATGAGAGACCGTGAGATCGACAGAGATGAGGTCTCCGTTTGCTGCATGATTGCGTTTTGAGAGAGAAGAATTTGGGGTTGGGGTTTTCTGGGTTTTTCATCGTGGAGAAGAGAGGAGAGAGTGTTCTTTCCATTTCCTTTTTCTTCTTTCCCATTCCTTATTATTATAAATTATTATTATTATTACTAAATATTATTATTATTATTACTAACATTATTATTATTATACTATTAGTATTATCATATTATTATTATTACTAATATCTTTTATTTAATAATATTATTATTATCATTTTTTATTATCACTCACCATTAATATTATCATTTATTACTTTCATTACTAATTTCATTATTGCTACTAATCATTTCTATTATTACTAATTTATTATTATTACTAATTTAGTATTATTACTTATTTTTAACCATCAACAACTATTATTGTTATTTACTATTATTATTAAACAACAAATATTATTATAGTTTTTTTAACTAAGTAAAAATGTGTAGATATACTCAAAAATGCAAAAAATAGTAATAGTAGGATAGTTAGACATTTTATTAGGAATTTTTTTAGCACTTTCTTTCCTTTTTATGTATATATCCCCATTTGTAAATTTGTACCCCCATTCCCATTTGTTGTAATAGTTAGTAAATAATTTTATTGCTTTATTATTTAATTATTTCTTCACAAAGCACAAACCGAAAACATTTTTAACTAATACTGCGAGCCATTTTTACTACCATGAGTTGACAAAGCTTTGGCCACACGTTTGTGCACACACACGCTTATGGGCTTACAATGAAACCTTAATTGATTGGTTAAACATTATTTAATTATCTAATTAGGTTATTTAAAATTAATTAGTTTACCTAATTAATTTTATTAAACTAAATACTTGATTAAGTTTCGTTAATTAGTCGATTGAATTTACCTACACGATAAATTGTTTAAGCCACCTTGTATGGGCTTTTAATTTATTTACTCGCTTTATTTAATGCTTGTATACAATTGTTTGTTCTTTTCCATTATCGCACCTTAGGACTATATGTTCAATTAACCATAACGCGATCGAATACTTTATTAAGGTTCCAAACCTCGATCCAACGTCGAGTGCATTTTCTAAATTCTTTCATAAAGAAAACTCAAGTGTTTAAGCCGTTGGATGCTAGACTAATTGTTTAAACACTTGCAAAAAACGAACTTCTAATCTTTAAGTCATTGGATGCTAGACTAATTACTTAAAGATCCTTAATAACGTGAACCTTGTTTCACTTCACTCTTTCATAAAAGAAAAAAAAACTTTTGGGATGATAGACGACTCGTTGAGCATTGAGTTCAGCTTGTTTCTAGTATTTGAATCATAGGATGCTAGACTTATGGTTCGGTACTTTTCATCCACCTAAAAACAACTCAACTCACTCAAATTCTTTTCTCGCTCATACGCGATCATCAAACTCTTTTCGGATAAAGAGTGTGCAATAGTCGTTTCAAATACGAGCAAAGACTTAAGCTTTTCAAACAAACAAAACAAGTCCTAGCTCAAAGCATTTGAAACGTTTAAACGCACGATTTTTCAGATAAAATCAATGCAACCAATTAAAGCCTTTTTAAGAGGAACTACAGAGTTTTGACTTTCCCATTGCACGAGGGAATATGTAGGCACACGGTTCTGAAACCGTGTCAAACTCAAAATAATAAGAAACAAAATATGTTTTCTTTTATCATCCATAACTTAGTACACACACACAAAACGCGTAGAATTAAAAGGGTCCCATCGAGTACGATGGATGTAAGGGGTGCTAATACCTTCCCCTTACATAATCGACTCCCGATCCCACTTTTTGGTCACGTAGACCGCCTTATCCGCATGTTTGGGGTTTTATCTATATTTTCCCGTTCTTTTTGGAACGAATAAAATTAGGTGGCGATTTCACCGTTTTCGAGAATTTAAAAGATTTTTTGAAAATCGAGTTGCTTCAATACCTCTTGTGGCGATTTCGATTTTTGATATTGTGATCACGAGTGTTGATGAAGAACAATGTCTCTACTCAGTCCACACGAACAAATCGCTCTCGGTCACAGTGCTAGCTGATCACGAACGAAAGCTTTGAGTGAGAGAGTGAGCGAAAATACGGCTAGGGTTACAAGACCGAATTTTCATCAAGTGAAATGCTTCATCACAAGGGTCCTATTTATATAACCACAAGTGTGGGCTACAAGTTAAAAGCCCAATAAAGGCTACAAGCTAAAAGTCCAATAAGCATATGAGTATCTTTCTTTATGATGTACCACAATCACTTAATCATGTAGTACCTTACCACATTCCGTATTCCACTTAAGTGCACCGTACCTTACGGTGTTCCTCATTTACTCTATCTCTCATTTATCGGTCCGAGAGCGATTTTAACAAGAAATATATGTATATGTTTCTTGTTGTTATTTAATAGATGAGCCGTACATGTTTCATGTTGTTGTTTAATAGATTGGTGTGCAACCAGAGAAGGGAGGTAAGTCACATGAGTGTTTTCTTAATGTGTAACTTGCAAAGATAAACTATGAAAGATTAAGAATGTTGGCTATGAGGAAACTGTATGTTGTGTTTTTAACAGGAGAAAGGAGTAAATATTTCGGAGCCGTTATGCTAAAATTAAGATCTAAAACGTTATCTAATTATGAGAAAAAGTAACAGACTAATAATAAGGGAGGTTTATGAATTGACTAACTATGACAATGTAGATATAGAATATGCATAGTGTAGATGCATTATGGGTTGCTAGAATAGACACGAATGAATTTTAGTGATTTGGCAAAATTTTGTTTACATGGTACACAAAATATGAGATGGCAGCTCTAGAAGATTTGAAGTTGTTTTAATAAATTATAAATAGATTAGGGTAAAATCTAACAATTGCTTTTATAGAAAAAATTATCTATTATATCTCTCAGTTTATTTATAAAACCGAGATAACGTTGTTTTTATTTATTATTATTTTTAACTATCACCTCGGTTAAGGTTACAAAAATGAAGTGATAGTTATTATAATTTATTAATTTTTGAACTATCATCTCAGTTAAAGTTAAAAACTGAGGTGATAGTTATTAAGTTTTTTTATATTACATTGTCTACACATTATATTAAAATAAATTATTTATATTAAATTTTTTAAATGATTTTTCTACACTTGTAATCCATCATATAGATTTTGATACTTGAATGTCAAAACTTTGCTTTCAAGATTGATTATTGATGTTATGATTATCAATGCCTTCACTAGCATATACAATGTGCATGTGTTGAATGTATCATTTAACACCCTAATTTTCTCCGCGTAATTATAATTAAAAAATAGAGTAACTTAAAAACAATCATATAATTAGGATGCCACATCCAATAACAATTTGCTCATATATTTCGATATACAACACATATGGTAATTAAATAAAATTTCATGTGCTTAAAAGTCTACATTTTATTAGTAGCGAAAAACACCATTAATTAAATATTGTAATTGCTCCAAACATAACTATCACAAATATAGTTATAACAATAATAATCATAAAGAATAATCAAATATGACAAATTATACAACAACACAGGTATACACATAGTTTCCTTCTGACATAAACAACCCAAGTGTTGACCCTCAGCGTTCCATATCAGAGTAGACATCGACTCAACATCACATAAAGAAGAGCAACCTCTTCCACTAACTTTCACCCCTTCACGATAGATCACCTACATGTTATCCACATGGAGGCAACATTCAAACAGAAAGGGTGATATATCATAATTATATAAAGGAAAACATGATAATAAGTAAGCATCAAATCATTACATGCAGATATCCCATTCCACAATGCAATCCACACAATCAACACAACAATTAACCAACAGAATAACAACACAACCAATATAAAATGCAATGAGACTCACAACTTGACTCAATGCATGTGGTACCAAAATACAAACTCTCAATTTCACCATTCTTATCCCCACATAGGATCGAAGCTCACCATATGGGCATTCATCCAAAATCGTTACTTTCATAAACATATTTTGAAATTAAACAAATTCATATTTAGTTCATTTCTTTTTAAAAAATTTGAAAACTTGTTAAGGAAACATTTTATAGTATTCTAAACACGTATGAAAAAAATTATTTAAAAGTTTAAGGATAATTAAACAACTTTTTCAAAATTTTAGAGAATAAGAAGGACTAAAACTTTATGAATAAAAATTTTGTGGGGACCAAAATATGTCATTTTTTAGTAGGGAGTAAAAATGAAATTTGAGATATTTATAGGGACCAAAAACATATTTAACCCTTGTTTTAATAAATAACTACTAACTAGTATTACAAATTAATTTAATTAATCTTACTCATCCTACGACCAAGTTCTACACTTTTACTCAAACACCCTTAACACCTAAAATTATATTTTCTAAGGCTACACCATACACCAAAGAGATCTCTAATACACCAAAACACCAATTACACAACAAGATCACTATATATCACATAATTAAATTACAAAAATATAATTTAAATTAAATCGGGGCGTTACGAATCTCCCCTAATTAGAATATTTTTGTCATAAAAAATTACCTGAAGTGAACAACTCCAGATTCGACTCTCGCATCCTACTCCCTAACTCCCAGGTCATATTATCTCTTGAAGCTTCTCCCCAAACTACTGTCACGAGAGAAATATCCTTGTACCTAAATTGTTTTAGTTAACGATAATTAATCCTTAATGGTAAAGCCTCCACGGTAAGGCTATCCGTCACATGTACCTCATCCATCGGAATCATATGCGACTGATCTAGAACATACTTTAGAAGTTGTGAAACATCATCCAAATTCAACAAGTTTGGCGGCAACACCACTGTATAAGCAACAACTCCAATCTTCTCTATTATATGATATGGACTAATAAATTGAGAAGTAATATTTCTCTATTTTAAAGCACGCCCAACACCGGTCACCTGAGTGATTCTAAAGAATACATGATATAATTCTTGAAACTCAAGATCCTTCCTTCTTTTATCATGGTAACTCATTTGCCTAATCTTCAAAGCTTTTATCTTTTCTCAAATTAACTTCGCCTTTCATATAGTCAGTTGGACAATGTCAAGTTTAAGTACCACATTATCACAAGATGCATACCAACACAAAGGTATCATATGCCTCCAACCATACAATTCCTCAAAGGATGCTTTTCCAATGCTAGAATAGAAAATATTATTGCAAGTGAACTCTATTAATGAAATATGATTATCCCAAGAACATTCTTTCTCAAGGACACAAGTTCTCAACAAATCCTCCAATGATTGAATAATTCTCTTTGTCTGACCATCTATCTGTGGATTATAAGAAGAAATCATCCTCAGCTTTGAACCCAAAGCCCACTGCAAACTCTCCTAAAATCCCGATGTAAATCTCGAGTCACTATCAGAAACAATAACCAACAGAACTCCATGCAGCCTCACAACCAACAGAACTCCAAAGGAAAAATGATGTTAATCAGAATAAAATGTGTTTATCTTGCCGATCTACCAACATTTACCCAAATCGCTTCATGCCTTCTCATAGTATTCGGCAACCCAATCATAAAATCCATCAAAATGATATCCCATTACCACTCTGGAATATCCAACTGCTGCATCCACCCTACAGGTTTTTGATGCTCAACTTTCAACTTCTGACAAGTCAAACAAGCATACACAAATTGTTCCACATCACGCTTTAATTTAGGCCACCAAAATATCTTCTTTAAATTCTGATACATCTTAGTAGCTCCTTAATAGATACTTATGCTACGTCGATGACTTTCCTCTAAGATCATATTCTTCATTCCGAATCATAAGGAATACAAATTTTGTCATGGAATTTCAGCATACCTTGCTCATCAACTTTAAAATCACTATTCTCAGTCTGATTACTCCCAACCATCAAGTCTTACCTCTTCAAATCCAAATCATGTCTCTATTTAATATTAATAAGAAATTCATTGTGGATCTTCAACATGCCCAACATTACACCCTGCGGTATCAATTCACATACCAGACACAAGTCTTTGAACTTCTCAATCAATTGTTATTCTATAACCATCAATATTGACATATGAAAAGACTTCATACTTAAGGCATCAACTATTATATTAACCTTATTGGGATGATAATTCAAGCCAAAATCACAGTCTTTCAAGAATTCCAACCATCTACGCTGCCACAACTTCACCTTCTTATATTAACACACCGCATAAACCCATCATAGTCGCATCACAATACACTACAAGAAGCTCATTTGGTTAAGGAAAATAAAAAATTGGAGTTGTAGTCAATCTCTTCTTCAGCTCAACGAAACCCTTCTCACAATGAATGTCCCACACAAAAACTTTACCTTTACAAGTCGACTGAGTTAACAAAATTTCTAACTTGGACAAGCCTTCAATAAACTTGCGGTAGTAACCAGTCAAGTCCAAAAAGCTTCTAATCTCCGTAACCGACTTTGGAGCCTCTCATTGTAGAACTGCATCTACTTTAGATGGATCCAAGGAAATATTATTACCTTAAATCATATGGCCAAGTAAACTAACCTCTAGTAGCCAAAACTCACATTTTGACATCTTGGCATAAAGTTCATTCTCTTTCAACACCTACAACACAAATCGCAAATGCTCAACATGCTCTTCTTCTTACTTGGAATAAATTATAATATCATTAATAAATACCATTACAATTTGATCCAAGTAAGCGTGAAAAATGCAATTCATGTACTCCATAAATACTTCAGGTTCATTAGTAACAGCGAATGTCATCACTAATTATTTATAGTGTCCATACCGAGTCCTGAACATCGCCTTTTGAACATCCTCATCTCTAACTTGAATCTGATGGTAACCCGACCTCAAGTAAATTTCGCTAAACTTGTGCGCACCCACCAACTGATTCACTAAATCATCTATCCTCAAAAGTTGATACTTGTTCTTGATTGTTATTTTATAAAAATATCGTTAATCCACACACAACCTTATACTACCATGTTTCTTCTTCACTAGAAGCATCGGAGCTCCCCAAGGAGACCCACTTGATCTCACAAATTTCCTTCTAACTAATATTTCAACTCTCCTATCTTTGACCCTGACATCCTATATGTTACCATAGAAACAGGTCTGGTACCAATTACTAGATCAATAGAATACTCCACCTCTCTCTCTCTGAGGGTGCATATGAAATATCGTCATGAAACACCTAGAGAAAATCATGCACTACTTGCAATTCATCCATCATCGTTTGATTCTCCACAGATAATGACACCAACAACACAAGCACCTGATCTTCTCCTTCCAAAATCTCTTTCAACTATCTAGCAGACAAGATACCAACTTTTTCTCATCATCAGAAGCAAGAAACCCCACCGACTTGTTATAACAATCGATATGAACATGATTGAACTCAAACCAGTTAATTCCTAAGATTACATCCAGATCCATCAATGGAAAACAAATAAGATCAACACCAAAAAAAACTCTATAAAAAAATTGATAGTGGACGATACAAACAACCAAGAAGTAGTCACCAATCCTTTAGCTAGAACATCGATAACCATATCACTGTTCATGATATTCAACAAGTTAAAAAAGATGGAGAAGTTGGCGTTTTCCAATTCAAAAGATGCGAAATTATGTGAGCAAAGAAAAACTCAACAATAAGAATTTTTAGTGTGTTCTGAAATGAAATGGAGAATTTCCTTATATAATATTGTGAGTTAGCTAAAATATCTCATCTAATCAATGTAAGACTAAACTTAAAAGAACTTTTTCAAATTCATCTTCATATATTAAAATAGTGACATAATGTTTAAACATTATATTTGTGGCATGATTTCAAATTATGGGAATGCTGTAATTTGTGCTCCATATTTGTAAATAAATAAAGTTTATGCAATTGAGATTGTATTGATATACTTTCATGTATTAGATAATTAAACCTATATACCCTATCCGTCGAGTGTGATCCTCAGCAGCCATTGTGTTGGCAGCTACTGTCTTGGCAGCCAAATGATCTACAGTAAAAAATGACAATTGAATTGAACATTTAGTGGGTCACTTATTCCAAGTTGAACTCAGAATTCATGATAGAATAGATTGATCTAGTTTTTCTAAAACATGGGACCAAAGAGTGTCACAGTTTTGAATATTGAAAATATAAAGTTTGTCATTTAGATGAGCAACTAATGAGATATACTAGTCAACACCTCCATTGAGGCACTTGACGAGTATAAAACTGTGTTATCCCCTATATGTTATGAACACCCAAATCTCGACTTAAAAAAAGTCCTGTTCGTTGTTGCCCTTATCCTTGTTCCTCATGGGCATTCAGTTATTTTGGCACCTTTTTTTCATTTTCATCCAAAACCTCGTCCAATTCCTGTAAGACAACGTTATCCTATTCTGGGTCATCATTATCCGGGACCTCCACCACCTGATTATAGAACTGATGCACTATATGCATCTCCAACCCGTCCTTACAATCCACCAACTCATTATCATAGGAAAACTCCAGTAGATAAGATTCATGCCAAAATCATGCGTGCAACAAGTCATATTAATATATATCTATTAAATAAGTGGTGCTATTTAGTACTTAGTTTCCCAATGCTTGCCTTTGTCTATGTACTTATGGGGTTAATCCCTTCGTTTTATATCTATTTTTACCAAGTTAGGAGAGTATTGTATATGTGCCATGAATATAAATCATGAGGGAAAGCTGTGTTTTGTTCTCCTATTTACAAATAAACGAAGTTTATGCTTTTGAGATTGTGGTGGTAATCTTTCATGTGTTACATAATATATCCGTCTCATATTATAATCATGTTTTAAGATATTGGCATACAGTTAATACCCTATATTACTTACAAGTTATTTTATCAGGACACTCTTTTTGTACACTATACTTATATTAATACATTGTCCATTGTATCTATATGACGAACAATGTTTTTTAGTAAAATAATATTATTTTAAAAAAAAAATATTTATTTTTTAAATTTATTTTATAAAATTGTGTCATTAATCAATTTTACAATTATATTAACTACATAATTATACGTTATTAACCAATTATTTTATTTATAGTTTATTAACCACTTTCACTATTTAATAACCAATAAAATATATATTATTAACCATATTCTGACGCTAAATTATAAATATATTAACCAACTATTATACGCTATTAACCAATTTTATTTTACTATTTAATATTTTTTTACGTTTGAGAATTCATTAACCAAATTATGATTGTATTAACCAATTTTATACATAATATTAACTGAAATTTGGACTGTATATATACTAAATTGTATTTGAATATATATTAATCAAACTTTATACTTTATTAACCAAATTTTAATATTCCATTAACTAAAATAATTTTAAAAAACACAATATTAAAAAATCAAAATATTATGTATACGCTGTTTGTGAACAGTATATACGGTATAGTGTCAAAGTAAGTGTCAAAATAGCATTTTTATTACTTATTCTTATTAATAGTTATTTCTAATATGACATTGTTAATTTTTTAACATAGAGACTTATAATTATTTTTCTAAAGAGCGCTGTTAAAAGGTCATTGTTTTAGGGTTTTATGGGATGAGAGACAGTCAGCAATAATAATAAAAATAAATTAAAAACAAGAAATTAAAAAAAAATTCACGATCGAAATGATCTTGATATTTAATAGATACTAGATGGAGACCCGTGTGATACGCGGTCTATTGAAGAATTTTTAAATAGTATTGAATTATATAAATTTTAATTTTGTTTAATATAAAAAGAATTATAATTGGGTCGATAAGATGAATAGGATAAAAAAGATAGAGCAATTTTAAATAAAAAAATATGTTTGAATTTGAGTTGTAAAAATGATAAATAAGGCGTTGCTGTTTAATTTAAAAATGCGAAAAAACTGAAAAAAATTTCAATAAATATTTTACATTTCCTTTAATTTGTTTTAACATATTAAAAAAGGTTAAGTCTTCATCTTTTAAGGATGTGAGATATTCTATATTCAAATGACTTAGATTCTATGTAACAAATTATTACAATCAACTTTAAGATAAATAATGAACTTCTCCACTTTTTGAAGAGAGTATTTTTAATTTTACATTTTATTTATCACAGAAAATAGACATGTCTAATAGGCACCGTTGAATATCAAATACTCAAAACATTAAGTTATATCATTATATTTTGTTAACCTTATGTGAATTGCTTTATTGGAACAAATGATCTTTAATCTTTTATTCTTTGGTGAATTTTTGTTCAATACTAAAATTTATGAAAACGATAAATCTTAATTTTAGAGTATTTATGAATTGTGTGAAAATGTTAAATTTCTAATTTTAGAGTAATTTTTTCATTAGTTTTGTATGAGTTTTCTTATAAATATTGTTTAACTTTTTACACGTATTTTTATTATTTTAATATTTAGTGTGAATATTTTAAGTTTATTATTTTTGATTTTTTGTTTTACCGAATATGTTCACCTAAAATCTAAACTTTTGTAAGTTGTTAATTACTAACTTAAACTTGTAATTTTTTTAAAACTTGTATTAAACTATTTCATTGTATTGACTAAACTTATAGAATCAATATTATCTTTCACAAATATATTAACAATGATGAAATATATGAAAAGATTGAAAAAACAAAGAATTCTATCGGGTTTATACTATATTAATGTTATTAGTAAGTAGTTGGTAAATTATTAGATTTTTTTGTAGTTATCGGGAGTTGAACGGGGACCTCTAGAAAAGAATATGTCTTTTTAAAAAAAAGTGAAGATGAATTCATATATGTCACCTAAGAAAATATTTGACGCGACAACTTTAGATGATGAGGTGACAAAGTAAGAATTTGAAACTTTGATAGGTATCATTGAATTATGCAAAGCATTAGATTTAATAGATATAAATAGGTGGTTAATATTATTTCTATTTTTTAAAAGGAAATTTCATGTTTTTTTACTAAAAATTCACTAGTGTAGAAAAGATTTTTTACATCAGATACAAAGCATCTTTTACATTGGTTTTGGGTTCGATGTAAAATCAAACAGTGTAGTAAATCAAAGACATTTTACATCGGGCCACAACCCAATGTAAAAACTACACATATCACATCGGTTTGAAGATAACTTTGTTGTAAAAAAAATACAAGTTTTCTTTTCTTATAAAGTAAACGTCATATTTTACATCGGTTGTCTTGGCCCGATGTAAAAGATATGTTTTTACATCGGTGTCCCTAATGGGCCGATGTAAAAGATGAGATTTCACATCAGATGCCTTAATGGTCCGATGTAAAAGATGAGATTTCACATCATTGTCTTAATGGCCTTATGGGAACAAATAACGCGCATTCATCGTCGCAACTGTAACCCTTAAACCTAAGGGGAAATCACATAGTAGAAACAAAGCCACCGATTGGAAAGACCACCACTCACCACCAATACTTTGATAGGAATTCTCTATCTTAAGCCCTAACCACATGCGTTTCTAGAAGAATACAAAAAATCTGACCTAGAAACAAATATTACGTATGGGAAATCAAAGAACTCACCGGTTTGAAAGAAGCGACAGTGGAAATGTTGGAAATCTACGACGGCGAATGGCAGAACCCTCTTCAAATTGTGCAGAAAATAGCGTCGAGAACAATTAAGCTTTGTCGATCATAGTGATAACAAACAAAAAGTATGACTGAAGAAATTTTCTCATCCTTTTATAGAGCATCTGCTAACACGTGAGCGAGCACGCGCCTAGGGGTCATGATCCTTACGCCCTATTTCCTAGGACTATAATCATTATACAACACGACTCGAGGAACACATGGCAAAAAACTCTCTAAATTCCACCATTTTAGATTTCAACCAAACATCCTTCTCCCCAGGAGACGGGAACAACGAGCAACGCTCACGATCCTCGATTTGATAGTCCCCGAACAACTTCACGAGCACAAGTCATCAGAGGCAACAACTTGGGGGCTACTATTGTGGATTGGCCTAATGTCTAAAAGGGCTTAATCCAAGTCTACCTACAACATGGCCCAAATGATTTTGGCCCAACAATTATGGCCTTATGTCGAGCAAGTCAAGTTGATTTCCCCCAGGGGCAACGACACTAGATGTGCCGAACGTTAGAATTTTGCCATGTCAACAACCTCATTCCATGTGCTCAACACGGGCCGAGTTGGCAACCAGGATTTTCCCTAAAACACGCCTGCTCGTGAATCCCCTCTTGCCCGACGCAATGGCTAGTTACTGGCACGATTGCCCATTTTGAACAAGTCTTGACAATTACCTATTTTTGCAGATCTATATATCTAGGTCCAAAAATAGGTACTAGTGGCTAGGCGCTCGAGAAACCTATATAAACCCTCACACTTGTGAGGGTTAAGTATCCACTATTCACTCTAAAAACCCTAATATTTTCTCGAATCTCTTTGTACTCTTATTTACTTCAGCATCAGAGTGTCTTGTTGGTACACCCCCTATTCTCCATCAATTCCAGCTCGACAGATCATCATCCCTTCGGTCCACTTCATATTCTTGTTGATATATATATATATATATATATATATATATATATATATATATATATATATATATATATATATATATATATATATATATATATATATATATATATATATATTTTTTATCTATAAAAAAATATGAGATCACAAACGTTGCAGATGTAATTTCTAACTGTGTTCATGTTATGTATTTTTTATCCATAAAGAAAAATGAAATCACAAATGTTGACCAACTTAAAAGCTTGTAAAAAATCAACTTTGTTTACGAGTAACTTGGTCCTAATTTGTTTATCAAAATTTCTTACTCATCAAAGTTTCAAAAGAAACAAATTTAATCATTCCTTCACATATCAATGTAGAGTCATTCTAAATTTTTTCTATTGTAATTTAATTTTAAAATTTTCAACTTTATGCTAAGGATGAGATTATTGTCTTTGGTATTATGAGTTTGACAAATTTGCGAATCATACATGTCGAAGAAGTAACTTTAAATTAATGTTGTATGACGGTGATCTTGGTTAATGATTGTGGTATGACAATGTTCGGCTTGGAGACAATGGTGTGGCAAAAAAGAAGATGCAATGATAATGGAAATTGATCTTCTCCTACATTTTGCATTCAACCATCTCTCATGTTTGATCTAATTGTAAAAAAAAAATCATGAAAAACAAATAAATAAATCAAATTATTTTTGAAATTAGAGAAAATGATAAGTATAGGACTGAGATTAATGAGAGAATTGAAGACGGAGATAATTGAGGAGAGAATCCTCGTCCTATGATAATATAAGGATAGAGAGAAAAATGCTGACGCAACATGATATTAATGATGGAGAGAGAAATATATAATATCTATTTATTTATAATATATTGAAACAGAAGTTCCAACAATTTTTCTTACAATTCAACATAATTAATGTCACGTAAATCTATTTATTCTATATCATACAAAATCTGACGTGTCATGCTCTACGATACTTCTCTTTTTTTTTTTCTATTCAAATTTTTTTTTATTATTTGAAGAATGACTTAAACTACTCATTTTCAAGACTTCTCAATAAATTAGTATATGAAATAATTAAGTGTTTCTTATTACTATTTATTCTCCATAAGTTTGCATGAATGCATAAAAATTTTGTATGAATGTTTTCTATTTCTAATTAAAACTCTTCCATCGTTATTAAACTTCTCATGATCCATAAATATTTTATACTACTCAATTATATATTTTTATGTATCAATAAAACACTACACGCTAACTCTTTTTTTTGCTTCAAAGTTTTTTGATTTCTTGGTAAGTGACAAAACCTTTTTCCAATCTATTGATTAAATTAAAGATAATTCAACTCTTCTTTTTGCTTCAAAGTTTTTTGATTCTTGGTAAGTGGCAAAACTTTTTTCCAATCTATTGATTAAATTAAAGATAATTCAACGTGAATGTTATTATTGTTTTAGTTGTTATTGCAGTATGCTATAAAATTATGGTGCTCATTCTTTGAGAATATATTGTTGAATTGGTCTACCCAAGTGACTTTGAATCAAACATCTTTCATCAAGCCTTTTTCTAAAAGTTAATACATATCATTTCTTTTCTGTTACTAATCTTATTCCTTCTACGTAGAAAAAATCACGTCTCTTCTTCGGATATAATTTTTAAATATTTTTCCAAACATAATTTATAATTTACTCTCGTTATGTATGTGCCTAATTTGTACTGTCCGAAAATTCTTGGTAGAAAGAACTATACGATAATTTAAAAGTTTCATCTATTTCTACTCATATTCAAATTTATTTCATACACATATTTCTCGAATATTAATTTTAATTATTATTTTATTTATTTTTATTGTAATAAAAATGAAAATACGTTGACATTAACACTAGCCTTCCTATGATTGAAATGTAATCTTACTAATATTTGTTTGACATTTGATGTAATTTGAAAGATTCAAAATTTACATATTAAAACTCTGGCTCAAGACTCTTATCAGCTCTCAGAAAATAAAATAATGAAAGTTAGATCTCCTTAACGATTTGGATCTTTACAATTTTAGAGTTACAATATTCATATTAGTGATTCTATGTTTTTTTTAATAGAGACAACAATTATATTTTATGCATCCATATTTCACAATATGAATACTAATTAATGCAATAGTTGATTTTTATTATTTTACAATATTTATCAATTTATATTCTTACCTTAAAATTAGTCTCATATTATCAAATTTCAAACATTATTTCTTCCTATTTGTTAGTGCTGGTTATCTATTCATCTAAATTCTAATTATATAATAAATATCATAACAAAGAAAAATTAAAACTCATTTTCTTATTACTCATGGTCTATGATTATCCATCCACTATATTAAAAAAATTTAAAACTTAATTTTTTTAATTAATTAGTGTTAATTAAAAAATTTGAAACTTTATTTTCACAATTTACTATCAATATTTATCTGATCATCAAAATTGTAACTCTATAATTAATATTCAAATAAAAAGTTTAAAATTTTATTTCTGACAATGAATTTTGATTATCTACCGATTCAAAAGCAATTATCCTAAAAAATGAAAAAAGATAGCTTCAAAAATATATACTTTCAAAAATTCAACATATTTATATTTACTTTATTTATCCTAATATATAGTTTCAGAAATATTATAAATATAAATTGACTAATCATATTTACTCAAATAAAATATATTAATTCGATTAAAATTTCATTAAAATAATAAATTAACACGAGGGTCCTAATTTAGTTTATACAATAATTAAATCATTTGATTTACCTGTTATTGCATGTTAAAAAAATTGTCCAAGGTTGTCAAAAACATGCACAGGCTATATGCCACCCTACAAAACCCTTCATTTATAAATCAGATCACTGTGAAAATGGAGTTTGGATCCCCTAATTTATTTATTTTATCTCTCTCTTAACCTAGTTTCTTTCACATATTTTTCCACCTAAAATCAACACCGCAATTTCTTCTATTTCATCTAAAGTTAGTTTAAAGACACTCTTACTTTTCCACTCAAATGTTAAAGAATCTTTGTCCTTCACAATGTGACAAATAAAAGAATCTTTGTCCTTCACAATGCGACCAATAATTTATTTATGGATGATACTAACATAAGTCCTATGACATATGTTAAACATGCTATAATTAAAAAAATTAAAATATAATGAAATTATATTTAAAATTTCAAACATTAAATACAGTATTTTAAGAGAATATTCTTATAAATAATTCTTTATATACTCTTAAAGTAAATGTTAGCATTTATTTATTTTTGAAATTAGAGAAAATGACAAGTATAGGACTGAGATTAATGAGAGAATTGAAGGCGGGACAATTGAGGAGGATCATCATCGTCCTATGATAATATAAGAATAGAGAAAAATGTGACACAACATATTAATGATGAGAAATATATAATATCTATTTATTTATAATATATTGAAACAGAAGTTTCAACAATTTTTTTTACAATTCAACATAATTAATATCACAATTAATGTCACGTAAACGTATTTATTCTACTTCATACAAAATCTGACGTGTTATGCTCTACAATACTTCTCTTATTTTTTTTCTATTCAATTTTCTTTTTGTTATTTGAAGAATGACTTAAACTACTCATTTTTAAGACTTCTCAATAAATTAGTATATGAAATAATTAAGTGTTTCTTATTACTATTTATTCTCCATAAGTTTGTATGAATGCACAAAATTTTTGTATGAATGTTTTCTATTTCTAATTAAAACTCTTCCACCGTTATTAAACTTCTCATGATCCATACATATTTTATACTACTCAATTATATATTTTTATGTATCAATAAAACACTACACGCTAACTCTTTTTTTTGCTTCAAAGTTTTTTAATTTTTTGGTAAGTGACAAAACTTTTTTCCAATCTATTGATTAAATTAAAGATAATTCAACTCTTCTTTTTGCTTCAAAGTTTTTTGATTTCTTGGTAAGTGGCAAAACTGTTTTCCAATCTATTGATTAAATTAAAGATAATTCAACGTGAATGTTATTATTATTTTAGTTGTTACTGCAGTATGTTATAAAATTATGGTGCTCATTCTTTGAGAATATATTGTTGAATTGATCTACCCAAGTGACTTTGAATCAAACATCTTTTCTAAAAGTTAATACATATCATTTCTTTTTCATTACTAATCTTATTCCTTCTTCTCGTAGAAAAATCACGTTCTTCGGATATAATTTTTAAATATTTTTCCAAACATAACTTATAATCTACTCGCTATGTATGTGCCTAATTTGTACTGTCCAAAATTCTTGGTAGAAAGAACTATACGATAATTTAAAAGTTTCATCTATTTCTACTCATATTCAAATTTATTTCATACACATATTTCTCGAATATTAATTTTAATTATTATTTTATTTATTTTATTGTAATAAAATGAAAATACGTTGACATTAACACTAGCCTTCCCATGATTGAAATGTAATCTTACTAATATTTGTTTGACATTTGATGTAATTTGAAAGATTCAAAATTTACATATTGAAACTCTGGGTCAAGACTCTTATCAGCTCTCAGAAAATAAAACAATGAAAGTTAGATCTCTTAACGATTTGGATCTTTACAATTTTAGAGTTACAATATTCATATTAGTGATTCTATGTTTTTTTTAATAGAGACAACAATCATATTTTATGCATCCATATTTCACAATATGAATACTAATTAATGCAATAGTTGATTTTTATTATTTTACAATATTTATCAATTTATATTCTTACCTTAAAATTAGTCTCATATTAACAAATTTGAAACATTATTTCTTACTATTTATTAGTGCTGGTTATCTATTCATCTAAATTCTAATTATATAATAAATATCATAACAAAGAAAAATTAAAACTCATTTTCTTATTACTCATGGTCTATGATTATCCATCCACTATATTAAAAAAATTTAAAACTTAATTTTTTTAATTAATTAGTGTTAATTAAAAAATTTAAAACTTTATTTTCACAATTTACTATCAATATTTATCTGATCATCAAAATTGTAACTCTATAATTAATATTCAAATAAAAAGTTTAAAATTTTATTTCTGACAATGAATTTTGATTATCTACCGATTCAAAAGCAATTATCCTAAAAAATGAAAAAAGATAGCTTCAAAAATATATACTTTCAAAAATTCAACATATTTATATTTACTTTATTTATCCTAATATATAGTTTCAGAAATATTATAAATATAAATTGACTAATCATATTTACTCAAATAAAATATATTAATTCGATTAAAATTTCATTAAAATAATAAATTAACACGAGGGTCCTAATTTAGTTTATACAATAATTAAATCATTTGATTTACCTGTTATTGCATGTTAAAAAAATTGTCCAAGGTTGTCAAAAACATGCACAGGCTATATGCCACCCTACAAAACCCTTCATTTATAAATCAGATCACTGTGAAAATGGAGTTTGGATCCCCTAATTTATTTATTTTATCTCTCTCTTAACCTAGTTTCTTTCACATATTTTTCCACCTAAAATCAACACCGCAATTTCTTCTATTTCATCTAAAGTTAGTTTAAAGACACTCTTACTTTTCCACTCAAATGTTAAAGAATCTTTGTCCTTCACAATGTGACAAATAAAAGAATCTTTGTCCTTCACAATGCGACCAATAATTTATTTATGGATGATACTAACATAAGTCCTATGACATATGTTAAACATGCTATAATTAAAAAAATTCAAATATAATGAAATTATATTTAAAATTTCAAACATTAAATACAGTATTTTAAGAGAATATTCTTATAAATAATTCTTTATATACTCTTAAAGTAAATGTTAGTTTTTTCATTTATTTATTTTTGAAATTAGAGAAATGACAAGTATAGGACTGAGATTAATGAGAGAATTGAAGAGGGACAATTGAGGAGAGGATCCTCGTCCTATGATAATATAAGAATAGAGAGAAAATCTTGACACAACATATTAATGATGGACAGAGAAATATATAATATCTATTTATTTATAATATATTGAAACAGAAGTTTCAACAATTTTTTTTACAATTCAACATAATTAATATCACAATTAATGTCACGTAAACGTATTTATTCTACTTCATACAAAATCTGACGTGTTATGCTCTACAATACTTCTCTTATTTTTTTTCTATTCAATTTTCTTTTTGTTATTTGAAGAATGACTTAAACTACTCATTTTTAAGACTTCTCAATAAATTAGTATATGAAATAATTAAGTGTTTCTTATTACTATTTATTCTCCATAAGTTTGTATGAATGCACAAAATTTTTGTATGAATGTTTTCTATTTCTAATTAAAACTCTTCCACCGTTATTAAACTTCTCATGATCCATACATATTTTATACTACTCAATTATATATTTTTATGTATCAATAAAACACTACACGCTAACTCTTTTTTTTGCTTCAAAGTTTTTTAATTTTTTGGTAAGTGACAAAACTTTTTTCCAATCTATTGATTAAATTAAAGATAATTCAACTCTTCTTTTTGCTTCAAAGTTTTTTGATTTCTTGGTAAGTGGCAAAACTGTTTTCCAATCTATTGATTAAATTAAAGATAATTCAACGTGAATGTTATTATTATTTTAGTTGTTACTGCAGTATGTTATAAAATTATGGTGCTCATTCTTTGAGAATATATTGTTGAATTGATCTACCCAAGTGACTTTGAATCAAACATCTTTCATCAAGCCTTTTTCTAAAAGTTAATACATATCATTTCTTTTCAGTTACTAATCTTATTCCTTCTTCTACGTAGAAAAAATCACGTCTCTTCTTCGGATATAATTTTTAAATATTTTTCCAAACATAACTTATAATCTACTCTCGCTATGTATGTGCCTAATTTGTACTGTCCGAAAATTCTTGGTAGAAAGAACTATACGATAATTTAAAAGTTTCATCTATTTCTACTCATATTCAAATTTATTTCATACACATATTTCTCGAATATTAATTTTAATTATTATTTTATTTATTTTATTGTAATAAAATGAAAATACGTTGACATTAACACTAGCCTTCCCATGATTGAAATGTAATCTTACTAATATTTGTTTGACATTTGATGTAATTTGAAAGATTCAAAATTTACATATTGAAACTACGGGTCAAGACTCTTATCGACTCTCGGAAAATAAAACAATGAAAGTTAGATCTCCTTAACGATTTGGATCTTTACAATTTTAGAGTTACAATATTCATATTAGTGATTCTATGTTTTTTTTAATAGAGACAACAATCATATTTTATGCATCCATATTTCACAATATGAATACTAATTAATGCAAAATTGATTTTATTATTTTACAATATTTATCAATTTATATTCTTACCTTAAAATTAGTCTCATATTAACAAATTTGAAACATTATTTCTTACTATTTATTAGTGCTGGTTATCTATTCATCTAAATTCTAATTATATAATAAATATCATAACAAAGAAAAATTAAAACTCATTTTCTTATTACTCATGGTCTATGATTATCCATCCACTATATTAAAAATTTAAAACTTAATTTTTTAATTAATTAGTGTTAATTAAAAAATTTAAAACTTTATTTTCACAATTTACTATCAATATTTATCTGATCATCAAAATTGTAACTCTATAATTAATATTCAAATTAAAATTTTAAAATTTTATTTCTGACAATGAATTTTGATTATCTACCAATTCAAAAGCAATTATCCTAAAAAATGAAAAAAGATAGCTTCAAAAATATATACTTTCAAAAATTCAACATATTTATATTTACTTTATTTATCCTAATATATAATTTCAGAAATATTATAAATATAAATTGACTAATCATATTTACTCAAATAAAATATATTAATTCGATTAAAATTTCATTAAAATAATAAATTAACACGAGGGTCCTAATTTAGTTTATACAATAATTAAATCATTTGATTTACCTGTTATTGCATGTTAAAAAAATTGTCCAAGGTTGTCAAAAACATGCACAGGCTATATGCCACCCTACAAAACCCTTCATTTATAAATCAGATCACTGTGAAAATGGAGTTTGGATCCCCTAATTTATTTATTTTATCTCTCTCTTAACCTAGTTTCTTTCACATATTTTTCCACCTAAAATCAACACCGCAATTTCTTCTATTTCATCTAAAGTTAGTTTAAAGACACTCTTACTTTTCCACTCAAATGTTAAAGAATCTTTGTCCTTCACAATGTGACAAATAAAAGAATCTTTGTCCTTCACAATGCGACCAATAATTTATTTATGGATGATACTAACATAAGTCCTATGACATATGTTAAACATGCTATAATTAAAAAAATTCAAATATAATGAAATTATATTTAAAATTTCAAACATTAAATACAGTATTTTAAGAGAATATTCTTATAAATAATTCTTTATATACTCTTAAAGTAAATGTTAGTTTTTTCATTTATTTATTTTTGAAATTAGAGAAAATGACAAGTATAGGACTGAGATTAATGAGAGAATTGAAGACGGGGACAATTGAGGAGAGGATCCTCGTCCTATGATAATATAAGAATAGAGAGAAAAATGCTGACACAACATATTAATGATGGACAGAGAAATATATAATATCTATTTATTTATAATATATTGAAACAGAAGTTTCAACAATTTTTTTTACAATTCAACATAATTAATATCACAATTAATGTCACGTAAACGTATTTATTCTACTTCATACAAAATCTGACGTGTTATGCTCTACAATACTTCTCTTATTTTTTTTCTATTCAATTTTCTTTTTGTTATTTGAAGAATGACTTAAACTACTCATTTTTAAGACTTCTCAATAAATTAGTATATGAAATAATTAAGTGTTTCTTATTACTATTTATTCTCCATAAGTTTGTATGAATGCACAAAATTTTTGTATGAATGTTTTCTATTTCTAATTAAAACTCTTCCACCGTTATTAAACTTCTCATGATCCATACATATTTTATACTACTCAATTATATATTTTTATGTATCAATAAAACACTACACGCTAACTCTTTTTTTTGCTTCAAAGTTTTTTAATTTTTTGGTAAGTGACAAAACTTTTTTCCAATCTATTGATTAAATTAAAGATAATTCAACTCTTCTTTTTGCTTCAAAGTTTTTTGATTTCTTGGTAAGTGGCAAAACTGTTTTCCAATCTATTGATTAAATTAAAGATAATTCAACGTGAATGTTATTATTATTTTAGTTGTTACTGCAGTATGTTATAAAATTATGGTGCTCATTCTTTGAGAATATATTGTTGAATTGATCTACCCAAGTGACTTTGAATCAAACATCTTTCATCAAGCCTTTTTCTAAAAGTTAATACATATCATTTCTTTTCTGTTACTAATCTTATTCCTTCTTCTACGTAGAAAAAATCACGTCTCTTCTTCGGATATAATTTTTAAATATTTTTCCAAACATAACTTATAATCTACTCTCGCTATGTATGTGCCTAATTTGTACTGTCCGAAAATTCTTGGTAGAAAGAACTATACGATAATTTAAAAGTTTCATCTATTTCTACTCATATTCAAATTTATTTCATACACATATTTCTCGAATATTAATTTTAATTATTATTTTATTTATTTTTATTGTAATAAAAATGAAAATACGTTGACATTAACACTAGCCTTCCCATGATTGAAATGTAATCTTACTAATATTTGTTTGACATTTGATGTAATTTGAAAGATTCAAAATTTACATATTGAAACTCTGGGTCAAGACTCTTATCAGCTCTCAGAAAATAAAACAATGAAAGTTAGATCTCCTTAACGATTTGGATCTTTACAATTTTAGAGTTACAATATTCATATTAGTGATTCTATGTTTTTTTTAATAGAGACAACAATCATATTTTATGCATCCATATTTCACAATATGAATACTAATTAATGCAAAAATTGATTTTTATTATTTTACAATATTTATCAATTTATATTCTTACCTTAAAATTAGTCTCATATTAACAAATTTGAAACATTATTTCTTACTATTTATTAGTGCTGGTTATCTATTCATCTAAATTCTAATTATATAATAAATATCATAACAAAGAAAAATTAAAACTCATTTTCTTATTACTCATGGTCTATGATTATCCATCCACTATATTAAAAAAATTTAAAACTTAATTTTTTTAATTAATTAGTGTTAATTAAAAAATTTAAAACTTTATTTTCACAATTTACTATCAATATTTATCTGATCATCAAAATTGTAACTCTATAATTAATATTCAAATTAAAATTTTAAAATTTTATTTCTGACAATGAATTTTGATTATCTACCAATTCAAAAGCAATTATCCTAAAAAATGAAAAAAGATAGCTTCAAAAATATATACTTTCAAAAATTCAACATATTTATATTTACTTTATTTATCCTAATATATAATTTCAGAAATATTATAAATATAAATTGACTAATCATATTTACTCAAATAAAATATATTAATTCGATTAAAATTTCATTAAAATAATAAATTAACACGAGGGTCCTAATTTAGTTTATACAATAATTAAATCATTTGATTTACCTGTTATTGCATGTTAAAAAAATTGTCCAAGGTTGTCAAAAACATGCACAGGCTATATGCCACCCTACAAAACCCTTCATTTATAAATCAGATCACTGTGAAAATGGAGTTTGGATCCCTAATTTATTTATTTTATCTCTTAACCTTTTCTTTCACATATTTTTCCACCTAAAATCAACACCGCAATTTCTTCTATTTCATCTAAAGTTAGTTTAAAGACACTCTTACTTTTCCACTCAAATGTTAAAGAATCTTTGTCCTTCACAATGTGACAAATAAAAGAATCTTTGTCCTTCACAATGCGACCAATAATTTATTTATGGATGATACTAACATAAGTCCTATGATATATGTTAAACATGCTATAATTAAAAAAATTCAAATATAATAAAATTATATTTAAAATTTCAAACATTAAATACAGTATTTTAAGAGAATATTCTTATAAATAATTCTTTATATACTCTTAAAGTAAATGTTAGCTTTTTCATTTATTTATTTATTAATAACCTAAGGACAAGAAAGATAAATACTTCCGTACAAACAATATTATCCACCCAAAAGTTAAAGAGATAAATAGTACAGATATTTTGCTTGAAATTATTATTGACCGACAGTACGGAATAGAAAGTAATGGACACAAACAATGTACAGATATTTTGCTTGAAATTATTATTGACCGACAGTACGGAATAGAAAGTAATGGACACAAACAATAAGCTAGTCAATTAACTTCCGTAGCAATTATACATTTTTAAAACCCTTTGGACCTAATACATTTTTTTAGACCTTACACTCCCATTGGGACACTTAACTAGTACTATAAAACTGTGTTATCCCCTATATGTTATGCCCACACAAATCACAACTTCAAATATGGCATCCTTTTTCCAATCCATGCAAGTCTTGTTCCTTGTTTCCCTTATCCTTGTTCCTCATGGGCTTTCTCTTCCTGGTGGACTCGGACGTGCGATTCATGGTTTACCTGATGTTTTTCATCGGTTTCTTCCATCGCCACCTAATAATAGAATTGATCCACTTTATGCTTCTTCACCCCGTCCTTACAAATCACCAACTGATTATAAGCCACCATATCATAGGAAAATCCCAGTAGATAAGATTCATGCCTAAATCATGCGTGCAACAAGTCATATCAATATATTATCTATTAAATAAGTGGTGCTATTTAGTACTTAATTAGTTACCAATGCTTGACTTGTATATGTACTTATGGGGTTAATCCCTTCGTTTTATATCTACTTTTATTTTGTACCAGTTTACCAAGTTAGAATAGCATTATATATGTGCTATCAATATAAATCTTGAGAGAAGGCTGTGTTTTGTTCTCCTATTAATAAATCAATAACGTTTATGAATTTGAGATTTTGTTGGTAATCTTTCATGTGTTACATTATCTATCCGTCTCATATTATAGAGAAATGTTCTCATGCCACTCAAATCTACGCTCACACTATATTTCTCACCATGAATACATACTCACCCAAATTATAATCTTGTATTAAGATATTGGCGTACACATTGTAGAATATACAGTTAATACCATATAATATCTATCTATTTATATCTTAAGACTTCAAATAATATTGTAACACCTCATCAAGTCCTATTTTGCACAAATTTCAACTACTTTTTTGCAGTATCATATAATTTTTTAGGTGGCATCTCTCAAAACCCATCTTCAATTCTTAAAAGTTAAAACATATCAATACTCTCTATGGATGACCATGAGTACAAATCTTCACAAATGTAAAAATACGACAATCTAATATTGATTTACTAACTTTTATTATTTCAAAAAATATCATACTAATTTACTCACAATAAATTTATTATTATTATTAATATTATTATTATTATTTTAAGATAATACATTATTAGACCAATAAATTAAATATTGATTGAATCTCAACAAATCAATTTTTACATTAAACAAATTTACTATATATATATATATATATATATATATATATATATATATATATATATATATATATATATATATATATATATATATATATATATATATATATATATATATATATATATATATATATATATATATATATATATATATATATATATATATATATATTCAAAAACTTTATAACTAAACAATTTTTTAAATTTAAAATATAAAAGAGATTTTCGGATCCACACACTTTGAAATAATTTTTATTTTCTTGAAGTCATAGCAATAAAAGCTTTAAAAAACACTTTTAACGTTAAAGTAGATATTCCTTAATTTTTCAGAATTAAATTACTCTTAACTGAACTAAAATTATATTAAGGAATGTCACATTCTTACCAAGTCTATATACTTCATCTCTATATTTTTTTATATAACAATAATTATTTATAATAAAAAATGAAAGAAAATAGGTGTTGAGGTGTCACAATATTATTTGAAGCATTAGATTTAATAGATATAAATAGATTTTAAAATCACATTGTAAAAAATATGATACAATACAACCATTCTTTTTGTGCATATTAATAAATAGTTTGGGGTTCGACCCTTTATAATAATTCAACCTTCTTTTAAATAATACTTGAAAGATAGAGATTTTGGTCATTTTTAACTAAATATTTCTACAACACAATAATTACTCAAACTAAATATATTATTTAAAATTTTGAAAATAAATCAGGTATTTGGATCAACACACTTTAAAATATTTTTTGTTTTCTTGAATCATACAACAAAAGCAACGTTTATAAAATACTATTAATGTTCATACATGTATTGCGTAATTTTTCAAAAGGTTAAATTACTCTCAAGCTTCCTAAAAATATAATAGAGAATGTTACGATCTTTAATGAATCTAAATATTTTATCTCTATATTTTTTTATAAATATCATTAAAAAATTAAATAAAAAAAATAAAATTCTCGATTTCTCAGATATAACTAAAATTTGACGTTATAGACATAAATTTCTAAAACTATTGAATACTTTATTCAATAATAACTGAAAATAAAATAACTTTTTATTTAAGATTAAAAAATAATTACATATATTTAACAAGTTATTATTAAATATCTAAAAGAGAGACAATTTTTAAAAAATACATTAGAGTCAAAATAAAATATAAATCGTTATCTTTTAAAATTATTTAAATTTACAATATAAATCTTGTATGTCACTTTCAACTTCCAAACATAAATTTTTTTTTATTTAATTAAAATGTAAATTTTTATTTAATATTAATTCAAATTATAGTCTCGATTATAATTCTTAATAAATAACTATAATATAAAATTATAATATATATTTTTTAAATAATTTTTTAAATATATTTAAAACTCGATACAAAATAAATAAAAGGGAACTAACAGTCGCGCATCACGCGTGTCTAAATCTAATTTATATTTGAAACAAATATCATTTTCTATTTCATAAACTATTACAATTTTTAATATATAATTGTTGAGATGACAATTGTACTCATCTCTCCCGTTCATACTTATAAAACGGAACAAAATGATACGGGTATGGACATTGACAAATATTCACTAAAATAAATGGGTACGAGCATGTTAACACTTATCACGCCTCATACATGCACACCCTATATTTATATATTTTTATTGTTATATACACATGTATAATTATTTGTTTTATTAAATAAATCACTATTAAATTTATTGCATTTTAATATACGTGTTTGATTATTTTTTAATTTAATAATAACATCAATGTTTTTTTTAAATGTTAAATATTTAAAATGATATGATAAATTATGGTTGATTGATAACTTTTATTAGAAATACGAGTAAACGAGTATGTCTATGAGTACTTAGTGTTGTACTCCAATTTTTTTTAGGATCTTAATTCAATTGCATTCTCCTGTTTAGTCGTATAAAAATGAGAAATGTTATTCTTACACAATTTTCTTACATCTACACCGTATTTCATTGTATACCTATATGATGAATAGTAAAATATTATAATAATAATATAATTTTTTAAATTAAAAAATATTTGTTTTTTCTTTTTTTTTTTCTTTTTTTTAAGATTGAGGAATACAAAAATAAAATTATGTAATTAACTAATTTTTTAACTTCATTAATGAGCTTTTTACATTTCATTAACCATAATTATTAAAAATCAGGGCAGTTTATTAACTAACTTCGTAATTTCATTGACCAACTTTTTATATTTCAATAACTAATTTTATTTTATTACTAATAATTATTTTTAATATTAAGATGTTTATCATATTTTTTGAAATTCAAAAAACAAGTTATGCATTTGTTAAGTCGGATGTTCGTTAAAACTGACTTAACAAGTCTTGTACGAATTTGAAAAATACAGCAATTTTTTAACACCTCTTCATGAATCCTTTTCACTTTAATATGATATTTTGATTCATGATATTTTTCTATGACTACACCATGATTCATAAATGTGTTATGCTCGTATAAATACATGAAATTTCAAATTACAATTCACCTCTCCCATAACAAATTAACGTCATTTTTATCATTAAAATTTCAAAACAAGTGTTTGTGTTCTTGAACTTTCACAAATAATTTTCTATATGTATTTCCATATTAGTTCAAAAAAATTTGTATCATATTTACAAACACTTGATAACTATATTATATCATTATAAGTTGCTTGTTTGAAGGGAAGATCAATTATATTGATACATTACTCAAGGTGATAATTATTCTATAAATTTTATATTCTTAAAAACTCTTGTAGTATTATCTTATTTTATTGGATGATTGGAATTAAGATTACTTGGTTTTGTGTTTCTTGTTATCCAGGATTGTTGGAAGCAAGAGGTTGAAAGTGAGAGGATTGTTCTAATTTCAACTTGATTGATCTAAGAGGATTTTTCTTTGTGGTATTGTTGTTAGAAGATTATAGAAGAAGTCTTGGTATAAGACTTATACAAAGATCTGACAATAGTGAAATCACTTTCGTGTTAAAGGGGACTGGAGTACTCTCGGACTGTGAGGGAAACTAAAATATATCCTTGTGTTCTTTACTTTTTGCATTCATCGCTTTCATATTAAATCACAACGAGAAAAGAAAGAAACACCTTCCTAAATACTTAAACACCAAACAAAAAATAAGAACAACTTGTTTCTAAAATCAAATAAATTTTTAAAGTATTAATTCCCCCTCTTAGGCGAACTCTAAAATTATAGTAAATATATTCAAGTTATATTGTTATTCTCATTATTTTGTTGCAATTTTGAACTTTAAATTCAATTTAATTTTCGAACACGTTTGATGGTAGGCTTACATTTCGTCGTCTTGCCCTGAAAAGTGTTAAGAGCAACAGTCAGTTCATCCATTTTGCTGGCAGGATCATTAACAAAGGTAATGAAATATGACTGCCACCAAGTTTCGAACTCCTTGGTGCAGTAATACGTTGGTCTAAATGGAGTAAATGTAAGTATGGCTTTGTGAGCCCAGAGGGTGACAACGTCTTCTTTAACGAACTCCCAAGGTCGGTCGCTTAAAATATCGGTGAGCAGTTCGTGAGAAGTATAGAATGACTTAGGGACAAGATGGCAGAGCCCAAATTGTTGAGCCACCAGGTTAGGTTGGTAAGCTGTCAAACATGGGCTCATGTTGGTGATGGCATAGGTAAGAAATTGAGGAGTTAAGAATCGCCTCCAATAAACCAAGGACCTTTGTCGGTTCTGTTCTTCGACAGGTGGAAAAGAATCAGTAAGCCATGGTGGCCCACTCTTGCCATTCCGATTAGGGGAGATTGAAACTCTCTTTTGTCGAAGAGGTTTTACGTCTTCAGAGAAAGTGGCATTCAGCCATAATTGTAGGAGCCAGAAAGGACCATGAACCAGGACGCTTTTCTTCTTTGGATTGGTGGGATCGAAAGTCTTTATCTGGTTGACCACATCAGTCATAGAGGCATACAAAGAGACCAAAATTAATTGGTCCAGAGCAATGTTTTCACCCCTATGCAGCGGAGTGGCCAAGTAAACAAACTTCTTGGCTATCTGCATTGACCGTGAACAAAAGACGAAGCGGGACAGGCTGAGAGTTAAAAATGCAACGTGTTCCTCATCAGAAACGTCACCGGAGTCTCATTGATGATAGTTGATGAAGTTGGTATACGTTGGATGTTTAGATTCACCAACGTCGAACTTTATTGAAACAGGGGTGTGGTCAGTGTGATTAAAAATCTTGCCAGCAGGCTTTATCCCTGTTAAAGCGGCTAGGTCAAGAAGCGTGGGAGTCATCATACCACACTTAGTGTGGAAAGTGTTGACTGACCCTTCCTAGAAATGCAAAGCAGCTAACAACATGCCACCAGAATAGGGTTGGCCGACACGAGAAAGCTCCAACAAATCATAGATTCCCATTTCTTTCCATTGTTGACCTTTACTGGGTTCCAACCTTTCCATCCAGGATCTGAATTTAGGACAATGCAGAGGGGGAGCTGTACGGAAGTTTCTGTCAACAAACTGTAAGGAGATGGGTTTTGGGGATGTAATCAGAGGACAACTACGACTGCTAGTGGGAAAAAATGCGCCTTCATCGTCTACGTAGATTTTGGAGGGAACGTCTAGTGGTAATGGACCTAAGAAAGCCAAAGGATCATCGTTGAGTTTAAAAGGAATATGCACCTAGGATTGCCATATTTTGGTTTTCTCTGCAGAAAATGGGGGTTCCGGCACGTAAGGCTTGTCGTCAATGTGACAGATGAGAAATGTTTCTGCTGGATCCGTTTCAGTATGTTGATCCGCCATTTGAGGAAGAAGAAAAGTGTGAAAATGGTGAAAAACGGGGTCTGGGAGATTTTTGGGTTTTAGATTGGAAGAGGAAAAACCGAAGGAAACTGAAGGAAGCAGAAGAAAAATGAAGAGTGAATGAAAACTCCTATTTATAGACTAAAGGCTGAAGCAGAAAAGAAAAAGAAAAAGTTTTAGGAGATTTCCTAGGTTTAGAAGTCGTGTCCGTCGAAGGACACGTGTGGCCAGATTAAGTTAAGAGCATGGTGGGCCATGTCTGCCACCAAAGAATAATTATGGTCAACATTAAATGATCCCATGTCTCTAGAAAAAAACCAAATATGTTTCCATGATTACCTGGCATCACGAAAAGATCGGAACCGTGAACATTTTTTAGGAGTAATGGAAATGATTGAGTCGACCGAAGATGTAAAGCTTCATAGATGCCACTGACTCTTGTAGTCATGTAGTCGACATAGTTAATAAATTCGACAATGGCATCTCTGGGTGGAATTTTGTTAACTGGAAATTCCTAAATACGTTTAAGGGCATTGTTAAAGGCAAATATCCCTACAAGTTAGGGGCCGATCCTAAATGAATATAGTTTCTTTAGGAAACTTTATAAAACCAAGTTAGAAATGTCAGAAAAATGTGTCGACTGAGAAAACGAGCCAGAGAATCGATCAATTCGACCAGACAGTCAGAAGGGACGAACACAAGACGAGTGTGTCGAAAATGAACCGCGTCGACTGAAGGAGCAAACAAGTTGTGGTTGGTCGATTGGCCATATTACGGGCTAAGCAAGAAAATTGATCGAAGATTCAAATGACATTGTCGAGGGTGCAGTCTAGGGGAGTTAGAGAAATATTGCTTTTCTTGAGATGTGTCGAAGCTAAAAGTGGTTAATTCGTTTTGAAGCACGAGCAGGACAGAGTCAAAATATGCAGATCGTGGGTAGTTATCTCAAAGATCGTGGATGTTAACCGCTGAATGGTTGGCGAGATCTTATGTAGCGGTTATGTCTTAGTTTCATTTCATCCGTTGATTAGTTCCAGCGGTTACATCGTGAAAACTATAAATAAGTTACTTCATTGTAATTTCGTGGTATTCACTTGACTTATCAAATTGCTTACCAAAATTCTGCCCAATTCCGCGCTAAAGGAAGAAAGAGTCATTAAGCTTTTGATGTACGTGAATCACCATCTTTACTTTCAATGCAATTAGTTTATGTTTAAATTTTATCTTTACTGTCTTTACTTTCATTTCATTTTCAAATAAATTTTACATGAACCCTTGCAACATCACTCGTTGGTCACGAGTCACCAATTAGTGTTTAGTTTGAGTCTTGTTTTTGTTCAGAGCCTACTGTCGATTAAGTAGGTGGTCGAAACTTCTGTGTGGAAAGTCGTTGTACTGCTTCCCTTGGTCTTCGAAAGTTGTTTGTTGGCCAGGGTACATTTTGACAGAGTCAGTATAACATACTAAATCTTAGTACATGTCTTAAGATCAACTGGTCAATCTTGCGAGTAACCCTTAGTTTTAGGACCTAGGAAGGACCAACGCTTGTTTACCATTTTCCATAGTAAACACCTCTATTACTCACAAAATAACCCTCTTCTTCTCTACTTATTCTATTTGTTTTATTATAATAGCCTATTATTATTATTCTTATTAATAATAGTATTATTCCTACAACTCATTTAATTAATTATCCCATAATCAAATAATGAATTAAATTGATATTCTACACTATTACCAATTATTCGGTAAAATATACGAAAATATTAAATTAAATAAATAATTAAATAAATGGCGTTCCACTTTTTTTTTTTCGAAAATTTAGTTCAAACAATTCGGGATAGAGTCGCGTGCATTTGCTCTCCAATTTCACGTTATGCTTTCTCAACCTTCACTAATGCAACCTTCACTAATTAAGAGTCTTCATTTCGTGATCCACAATTCTCACCGGTGTCGTCTCCACCGTGAGATTATCCCGTACTTGCACATCGTCTATTTGAATCACATGAGACGGATTAGGATTATACTTTCGGAGTTGCGATACATGAAACACATCGTGCAAATTAGAAAGATTTGGCGGTAACACCACTCAATAAGAAACTTTCCAAGCACTATTCGATAATCGGGCCATTTTAGAGTGAGCTTTTAGAAAACAGTGTGACTCTTAAAAACACATGATTTCCAGCTTGAAATTCTAAATCTTTCCTTCTCTTGTCATGGTAACTTTTCTGCCTACTCTGGGAAGCCTTCATCTTTTCCCAAATAAACTTCACTTTCTCAGTAGTCTGTTGTTGCGGTATAAAGCAGCAAGCAAAGAGTTAGTATTAATTTTACCGGGTGATATATACCGATTAGGTTATATCGTATAGTGTCCAGTTTGTTTGATTAAAATTCGATAATTCTCATTAATGAGTTTGAGATTAAAGAGATGAAAATAAAAGAAGTAAATGTAAAGGATATGATGGGAATTTAACGAAGGTCTACCACCCATAATACTCATGATACTCGTCCGTGTCATCACATACCTCTCACAACCTAAGCTATTTCTAACCTAAATTGAGAATCCTACCGAATCATCTCAATAGTCATGTCGGCTCAACTCACAACATTGGTCACCTCCATACCCATCTTTGGCATACTTCACCAACGCAAAGGCATTAAGTTCAGATACTCTAAACCCATTTCTAAAATTTAGAAACTAAAAGATAACTATCCTAAGTAAGAATCTAAGCGATCTATCTCCAGTAAAGCTTAAATCCCTAACATAGAGTAAAAACCTAAGACAATCACCAACACAGATTCGTAAAGCAAACTTTATACAACGCCAAGGAGTTATGAGTAGATATACATACAAAACCCAAAAAGAGATTACAAAGAGAATAGAAGAAGAGGAACCAAACATTTCTTAGTTTGTCAACACCAATCGATTTCGGATTCGGTGCAAGCTCCAATATTGTTTTCTAAGCAAATCTATCAAAAAATGATGTTGATGGTGTTGGGACTCAAAAATACCCAACCCATGACCTAAAAATATGTTTTAGCCCCTTTTAAAGATTTCTGAAGTCGTAGGGGCTAAGCGCGGCGTTTTACTTGGAAAAATCGATCTTGTTTTGGCCATAACTTGAGAACCGTAACTCAGAATTGTGCCCGGTTTGAATTGTTGGAAAGATTTTTAAATTTCCTATCTAACCATGACAAAATATCAATCAAATTGATGTTTTTTTCTTTGATTTTTAGCCTTATTCGTTGATGAGTTGCTCAAATCGCGCGTTTGAAGCCGTGTCTTCGACACTTTATTACTCAATGCTCCAACTATGAATGAATACCTATAAAAGAGATGAAAAACTATCAAATGATACAATATTTACACAAAAACTCAATTTATTCTATTATGTACACATTTATACCAAAAACGGGAGATTTATTCGAAGAATATCAACAAAAGAACCGATAAGTGCCATAAACATATATACAAAATAACTAAATTTTGGCACTTATCATAGTCTCTCGAACAATTTTTGGTCCAACTATCACACTCTCACCAGATTCATGCCAATATAACAGAGTCTTACACCTCCGTCCATACAGTGAACTCGATCAAAGGAAGATAAGTATCCAATGAGCCTCTTTGCTCAAGAACACATGCTCTCAACAAGTTCTCCAACGACTGAATGGTTCTGTCGATCTGACCATCCGTCTGTGGATGATACGCCGAACTCAACCTCAACTTAGACCCCAACGTTTCTTGCAAAATCTTCCAAAAATTAGAAGTAAACCTTGGATCTCTATCTGACACAATATGCAAAGGAACACCATGCAACTTCACAATCACTTTGACATATATCTCTATCAACTTCGCAATCAGATAAGTAATGTTAATATGTATAAAGTGTGTCGACTTCGTAAGCCTATCAACAATCACCCAAATCGAATCATGTCCTCTCAAGGTATTAGGTAAACCCATTACAAAATCCATAGAAATGCTATCCCATTTCCATTTCGGAACTTCCAAAGTTTGCATCAACCCTGCAGGCTTCTGATGTTCGATCTTTGACTTCTTGAAAGTCAAACAAGCATACACAAACTGTGCCACATCGCATTTCATGTCAGGCCACCAAAACAAAACCTTCAAGTCTTGATACATTTATGTAGCTCTTGGATGAATCTCAAATTGCTTCTATGACTCTCTTCAAGAATCACTTTCTTAATCGCTTTATCATCAGGAATACAAATACGATCTCAGAACCTCACTTTCTTAATCGCATCCAACTGGAAATCATCTTTCTCAGGTCAATCAGTTCCTACCATCAAATCCACCATTTTCATATCTCTCTTTTGAGCTTCTTTGATATTGTCGAGAAAGTCATTGTTAATCTTTAACATTCCCAACATAACACTATGCATTGTCACTTCATAAACCAAACTCAAATCTCGGAATTACTCAATCAACTCCAACTCCTTAACCATCATGGCCAACATTAGCTTTTCTAGGATGATAATTCAAATCGAAATCATAATATTTCAACAACTCTAACCACCTTCGCAACCTCATATTCAACTCTTTTTGATCAAGAAGGTACTTCAAACTCTTATGGTCACTAAACATTTGAAATCTAGAACCATAAAGATAATGCCTCCAAATTTTCAACACAAAGACCACTGCAGCCAATTTAAGATTATGCTTAGGATAATTATTTTCATGAGTCCTCAATTTCCTAGACACATAAGCAACCACTTTTCCATTCTGCATAAGCACACCACCTAACCCCATCAGACAAGCATCACAGTACACAACAAAAGGCTTTCATGGATTAGGTAAAGTCAAAACTAGAGCCGACGTCAACCTCTTCTTCAACTCATTGAAACTTTCTTCACATCGAATATCCCATACAAAGGATTTTCCTTTGCAAGTTAACTTAGTCAACGGAAGTGCCAACTTAGAAAACCCTTCAATAAACCGTATATAATAACAGGCTAATCCCAAGAAGCTTCTAATCTCAGTAATCGACTTCGGAGTTTCCCATCGCAACACAACATCAACTTTAGAAGGATCCACTACAATGCCACTGTCATAAATGACATGGCCAAGAAACCTAACCTCTTTCAACCATAATTCACACTTGGACAACATTGCATACAACTCATTCTCCTTAAAAACTTACAACACGACTCTTAAGTGTTCTGCATGATCTTCTTTCGACTTAGAATAAATTAGAATGTCATCAATGAATACCACAACAAATTGATCCAAGTAAGTATGAAAAATAAAATTCATGTACTCCATGAATACTCCCGGTGCATTGGTAACACCGAAAGGCATCACCGAATACTCGTAGTGTCCATATCGACTCCTGAACGCGATATTCTGAATATCATCTTCCTTCACTCAAATCTGGTGATATCCGGATCTCAAATCAATCTTAGAAAACACACTAGCACCTACCAATTGATCCATTAAGTCATGAATTCTTGGAAGCGGATACTTGTTCTTAATCGTCACATTATTCAACTGTCGATAATGAACATAAATTCTCATACTTCCATCCTTATTCTTTACCAACAGCACTGGAGCTTCCCACGGTGATACACTTGGTCTTCCAAACTTTTTCTCAAGCAAATCTTCTAATTTCTTCTTCAATTCAGACAACTCAGATGCAGACATCTTGTAAGGTGCCATAGAAACAGGTTTGGTACCAGGTACAAGATCAATCGTAAACTCAACTTCTCTTTCAGGAGGTACATCAGGAATTTCTTCAAGAAACACTTCAGGAAATTCTCGCACCACCTACAACTCGTCCATTCTAACTTGATTCTTAACAGACAATGAAGCCATCAAGGAGAACATCTATGCTTTGTCTTTCATCAATTGCTTCAACTATTTACTGGTCAGTAAACCAACTCCTTCCTCTTCGGGAGTAGAAAACCTCAAAGACTTCTTATAACAATCGATATGAACATAGTTATACTCTAACTAGTTCATACCCTAGATCAATCTAGTCCGCTTAACGGAAAATAAATCAAATCAACAGAAAAGTCTTTGTCGAAGATCGACAAAGGGAATTTCAAACATACCAGAGAAGTAGTCACCGATTCTTTAGCCAGAATTTGATGACCATTTCTCCATTCATAGAAGACAATTACCATTTTCGAATAATAAAATAATGAGTAACACCAATATCAATAATAGTAATTAAAGGCGTACTATTAATGAAACATGTACCTCTAATGAGTCTCATTTTTTCAATTACCAAAGCAAATGCTTCCCCACTAGACTGCCCCTTCTTTGGTTTCGTACACTGACTACCAATGTGTCCCTCTTCACCACAACTGAAACAAATCATATCTTTGTGCTTGAAATCAGACATTATATGTCCCATATTCCCACATATGAAACACTTCTTCACATCCGCAATACAAACATTGCTCTTATGGCCAGGTTGACCACACTTGAAGCATACAATCCTAGCAGGAGCATCTCCTCCACTGGACCTATGACCATGAGCAACTCTTTGTTTAACTTTTCCTGCATCATAAGGCTTGCCACGGTTCGGTTTATTCTTGCCTCTCTTATTACTAAGAATCTTGTGATGAGCATTTCTATCCTCCTCAAAGATTCTGCAACTATCAATCAAATCAGAAAAGATACGAATCTTCTAATAGCCAACAACCTTCTTGACTTCCGAGCGCAACCTGTTCTCAAACTTGATGCACTTAGAAAATTCAGCACCTTCTCCATCAAAATGTGGATAGAACTTAGCCAACTCAATGAACTTTGCAGCATAATCGATCACAGACTTGTTCCCCTACTTCAGCTCAAGGAACTCAATCTCTTTCTTACCCCAAACATCTTCAAGATAGTACTTCCTCAGGAATTTTCTACGGAACACAACCCAAGTGATATCCTCACCTGCAACTTCCAATCTCGGACGCGTCTCTAGCCACCAGTCATCAGCCTCGACTGCTAGCACATGAGTCCCATAATGAACCTTTTGTGTTGGAGTGCAGTCCATCACACGAAAGATCCTCTCAATCTCCTTCAACCAATCTAGTGCTCCATCAGGATCATGTTTACCCTTGAACACCAACGAATTCTCTCTTTGGAAAATCACCAAGCTACGAGATTTTAAGATAGGTCATCACTTGTAATGCAGCAGCAATCGCAGCATCGTTCCTTCCATCCGTCCCAACTTATCACTACAACACAAACAAAACTAGTACTAAATAACAATACTCGATTGTTAAAAGACTCAACGACCTGACCGGACAGACTGACCTGCTCTGATACCACTAATGTAACACCGCGATTCTACCCCAAGTAATTAATCAATAAAATTAGAGTAAAAAATTTCCAACATAATCAGGATGTCACATTTTTTCAACATAAACACGTAAACACATCATTTTTATTCAAAACGGATACATAACACTTTAAAGAGGCGGAACTAAACGCAATGCATAATTATTAGACTTCAAACATAAACAACTTCATTAATCATACTGCAGAATCATAAGAGTTTTACACACGAAACATAGCATCTTATGAGTCTTAAACAACATTGACATAATAAAATCCTCAAATTAACAACATAAGATTCAACGATTAAAAACAACAAAATAAGACAAGTGTCCATTTCCCCCGAGTGCTACGTATCATAGCAATGACACTGAACTCGAACTAAAAATGGTAACAGCTACTCCTCTTGGTTACCTGCACGTTACCAATGTAAAGGCAACGGCGAAACAAATGAGAGGGTGAGATATCAAACTATATAATTAAGATCATGATAAATAATATATAGTTAGAATTATATAAAATCACTATTTTGTCATCTCACAACCAATCAACAACAAACACAGTCTAATTACGCAACAACATCATTATGCACTAAAGTATGCGACTTGGACAAATGCAAGTGCATGTGGTACCATCGGAATAAAACTCCCAACTTAGAACATTGACAGTAATTCCGAGGCATCAACAAGGCATAAGCCTTCAACATTTTGCCAATCCAAGCCAACATGGATGAGCATAGCTCCAACTTTAATGAAGTGCAATGTATGTGACTTTCATGTATGGCATACAACAACAACAACGTTCATGCAAGACAACTTAGAACAACAAACAACTTAGAACAACTACAACTTTCAACAAAACAAGTTTTCAACATCGATAACTTTCAACAACAACAACTTTCAACATTGGCTTTTAAGCCTCCAACAAAGTTTATTCATATTTAGGGCAACAACCAACTTATACTTGTAATTCGTTACAATCAACATATATTCAGCAAAACAAACACTCTACTCTAGCTTACTAGCGTATACGAGCCATCCCTTTAATTATTCCAATTTCGGTTAATCGACTATACCGCGTACAATTACCAACATATTAATTCAGAATTATTTCTAATCAATTCCTATGTCATTCCTTACTAATTACTAGTGTTATTCTACTCATAAAAGTCTACACAAAGTATCCTAGTTAAAGTGTTTAAAATTGGGCAGAATTCAAAGTCAGAAAAATATGATCAAAACAACTCAGTTCACGCCGCGAACACTCCTTTGCACCGCGACTTTGGCAGGGTTCAGTTCGCGTCGCGTCAACTCGTTGACTCCGCGAATTGAGCGTAATAGATTAGGTTTTTAGCACTGTCAGCATCTCTTCAACACCATTGTTCCCAAATTTATGGCACCCAACACCCACACAACCCAAAATGAACCATCTTAAGGTACTAGCAACATGTATAATCAAACAAAGACAACATTTGTCACAACATTCAACAAGTTCCATGGATTTTCAAGTTTCAAATTAAAATTTCCAACAACAACAACAAACCTAGCAATATTACAAACCCCTCTACCTATCATTCATCATGTTCCTAATTAAAGAGCAAGAACTTCTGCCTTAACTTGTGAATCGAAGATTAATTTCTTAGAGATGGTGGTTTTGCCCTAGCCAAGCTTCACTTCTTCTCATGTCTTTTCTCCCAAAAACCTCTTTTCCTCTACTACTCACAAAATAACCCTCTTCTTCTCTACTTATTCTATTGGTTTTAAAATAATAACCTATTATTATTATTATTATTATTATTATTATTATTATTATTATTATTATTAACATTATTATTAATCCTACAACTCATTTAATTAATTACCTCATAATCAAATAATGACTTAAATTGGTATTCTACGCTATTACCAATTATTCAGTAAAATATAAGAAAATATTAAATTAAATTATAATTAAATAAATAATTTAATAATTCAATAATTAAATAAAACGAGCGTTACATATGGCATGTATAAATTAGGGGGTGACAAGATAATTTTTCTAACTTTCTATGATGGTGAAAGATACATAATTAATTTATATAATTTTTAAAATTATGAATTTTGATTTATGATTTTTTGAAATAATTTGTGGTTGGAACTATAATTGTGAAAGGTACATAATTTTTTAAAATAAATATATATTATATGATGTTCTAAATCATTGTAAAATATGTTGAAAATAATATTTATTTATGTTAACTTTAACATGTGTAATGAATTATATATGCATGATTTTTAAGTTATCCAACTATATGAATTTAAATAATTAAAAATATATTTGGTTTATGGTGTATACTTTAATATTAAATACATGTTAAATATTATTCTTTAATTTAAGTAATTTATTTTAATTAATAATGGATTATTTGTGAATGAAATGATTTGGTAAAAAAACATAAATTGAAATTTATGATGCATGTATTGGTAACATAAAATGGTGCAAATAAAATGTTAAAAATATCAAGGATGTGTTTAAGTTATATTTTATTTGTTCAAGAATTATTAAACTTAAAATGATTTATCTCATTTTATTTGTGTATCTCTTAGCTGGTATTTTCGATGTACATCATGTCTTAGCATATCATGAGTGGAGGAATACTTAATAGAATTTTGGTGATTCTATTTATATTTTTCGACAAGCATGTTTAAAGAATTTTTTACATGATTGCTCTAGAGGATGTGTCGAAATTTCTATGTGCAGTGATGTTTGAGACTTAGTGAATTTCAAAGCAATTTAAAATATCATTTTCGACAATGTAGTAAGGGTGAGAAATGTGGAAAAATACTTCCTTTTGGCCTTATCTACTTTGGAATAACGTGTGGAAGTAAATTTTGAGGCTAAACACATGCAAATGAAGATGTGTCAAACACAGAAGAAAAGACCATTTGTAACAGTTATTTATGTTTCAGTATAATCGAGTGCAATGTATGTATGAAACACTTAATGCAAATAATTTTACATTCAAGTTATTTTTTGCATTCAACTTCAATCATTGTTGAAGTCATTTACACTTTCTGCGACTTTACTTTATTTTCTTTATTTTAGTTTCAAGATTTTACTTACGTCAAAATGTTTGTATTTTACATAAAAATCATACAAAAATATTCAAAAAACTTTACACACATATGTCCTAGGATAAATCTAGTTGACCCTACGAGTAACATTTTGAAAGACTAGCTTGTTTAGTAAATGTCTTGGGATAAATTTTCTCTTAATAAATATATAGCACATGTTTGTTGGAATGCATAATTATGAGTGCATTTTTGATAATGTCTACCTATACGAGAATGAATTGTGCCGCTTCATTGAGTTCAAGGGTTTGACACTTAAATTCACATGAAAAATATATGAGGAACAAGACCTTACTTAATGTGTCATATTGATAATTCAGCCAATGATATCTAGATTTTATGTGTGACTTATGCACACTTGTTCTAATGAATAATTGACTAAAAAATTGTCTATCCAATTTTATTTGAGAATGAGTAAAAACTTAACTTACTGAGTAATTGTTCAAATTTTAATATTCCTTTATCTGAAACCATAAATTTTTTTGAATAAAATAGTGGAGAATTGTTGGAGAATTTTCAAAATATAATTAATATTACGTTTTGACATAGAAGTAATTAAATAAACAAAGACCTAGTGGTTGAAATGTTTAACATATTTACCACTAGACCATTGAACCTATCCACTTTAAATTTAAAAGTAATATTATATATTGGTTTAAATATCCCGTAGCTAAAAGGTTATTTCTTTTAACCAATTGACATGAATTTTATTGTAAATAAAGATAATTTGTAAACATAAATACATATGAAATTAATATATTTCAAAAGTTAAAATTCATATCTAAATCATTCTTTTGTTTTTATAATACACGAGAATAAGTGAAAGAATTTTATTCTGTAAAATATCGTTGATCGATAAATTTAATGTGTGTGCAATTTAAATTAAGATTTTGAAAATATTCTAGAGGAATTTGTCAAATTACCCATTTGCATTCAATTATCCTAAATTGATAGGGACAAATCAAACTTAAAATTTTGTGTAAACATACACTTTAAAACTTATTATATACAATTTCATCATATTGTTTTTATCTTATTCCTGTTCATGTTTTGTTGCAAAGCCCCAACACAAAATCTAACTGTTGCTCCATAATATTAACACTTACATAGCAGTGTCTACAAAGAATCATGAAAACCAATTTCGAAGATTGTCTAAGTTAGAATTTAAATTTATATTCATTTACATCACGTTTTAATTGAAGTATACTTAAGATAGTTCAACTATTTGATTATTTTTTACGGTATACTAATCTAAAGACAATAAGAAAATAAAATAAGTGTACGACCATTGATCAAACAATTTCTTAAGCAATACGAACAAAATCTAAAAAGCATAAACTTTGATTATTTATATATATAGCATTATTCAGTCTCCTTATTTGCTTTGATACAAGATATATGTTACTTATTACTTGGCCATATCGTAAGTAATATGCCTTGTGCCTTCATGCTTTAGAGATGGATTTTCTCTTTTTGTGGAGACTGCTGACAGTTCCGAGCATTACGGCTACATGGGGGAGGGTACTTACGATATTTTGGGCTGCCTAAACAAGATGCTCCTCCATATATTCGGCCGGGCCCACATGATATAGGAAGCTTATTATTGTAAGCAAACCCTTGAGGAGAAAGCATAAGAGCGGCAAAGAACAAAACTAGTAAGGATGAGAAAAAGGAATAAGCCATGCTTAATGTTGGTGTATAAGACATAAGGAATATAGAAGTTTTATACTAGTATTGTACTCAAAAAGGGTGTAAGGTCGTAATCAAAGTCATTTACTATATTTAGCAATGTTACACTCTTAGGTCCCATGTATCAGAGAAACTATCTAATAATATTATTGGCTCTCTTAATTGCATTTGATTTTAAACCTATCCTATCCTATCTTATCCCGTTCTTTAATTTCAATAATTCATCTTAATATGTGGTATCATCTTAAAAGGTCCATCTGGGTGGTTTTGGATGTGAGTTTTTGAATTTTTTTTTTAACATTAATTTTTAAATCAAGACTTAATTGAAAAAAAAACATTGGTTTAATTTTATATTCAACCTTAAAACAGTATCAAAATAAAATTTAAAAAATAATTGATTTGTTTTTTAAATTTAGACACTAACATCCACAAATATAACAATTGTCACTAACAAGACCAATATATATATATATATATATATATATATATATATATATATATATATATATATATATATATATATATATATATATATATATATATATATATATATATATATATATATTCTCACCACTCCTGACCATCACTTCTCCAACTTTAATTAGTACCAATAATACAAATCTTTTATTGACTATAAGTTAAAAAATATCTTATATGAATACATAAAATCCACACCATGTATCCAACAACACCGTACCATCACTACAACTCCGTATTTAGCTACGACAAAAATAATAGTCAATGTCGTAGCTAATCCCTGTTAAACAGAGTTAATTGGAGATTTGTTGTGAATTAACCACAATAAATGATGTAGTATGGATTGAGTGGCTAATTATCTTGACCAAAAATTTCTACTAAAATTCGAACAATTTTTTAAAACTTCTAGGTAAATCACAACTAAAAGTAGTAAATGTCAGTCTTAATTTTATGTTTCCTAACTATACAGCTGCAATATAGTTTCAAAAATATCATACAAAATCTCAAGCTAAATTTTAAAGTGAATTTGATGGAATTTTTTATCTAATTATTTCTAATCAAACCAATTAAGTAGATCAAACTCTTTTATTAATCAAAAGTAGTTAGGCTAGATTGTAAATAACCATTCGTAAAAATTATTAAATATCATAATTTTGTAATACTATTAACAAAACTAAAATATATCAAAATCACCTTCTATTTTATTTCAAGTACTCAAATTACAACTCTGGTTTCAAAAATAGATTGGAACTAATAGAATGTGTGTATAATTTATAATCGAACTAGTGTGTTTAACTAGTGTGTCAAAATATGTTGAAGTGCTGTTTGCTAATTGATTCGAGTGCCTAAGAGTGTTGGTCGAATAATTAGACTGACGAAGTGTTACTCTTAAATATGTTAGAGTCGAATTCTTTGGACTTTAGATGTTTTGGGCCTAAGTTTAGTTTATTTTATTGGGCCTAAGAAATGTGTCTATATAAAGAGCATTTCTTAAACTTCTTCTTCTTCATCACAAAATCTATTCTTTCATCTTCTGTTCAAAGAGGAACTACTCATATTTGATTGTCTCACTTTACAATTGAAACTACTCACATTTAAGCAATTTTAATAAAACAACTACTAACAAAGTATTTATAACTCATGAGTATCATACGCATTAAAGACTGCTTCAACATAATATAATTTATTTTATATTTTGAAATAATTGTCCGAAATTAATAAAGGAGGTAATTCAAAATATTATACAACAAAAAAGCAATTCATATCAAAATACATATGCAACAGCGAAAACTATTGAGTATAACGGATTATGAAGTGTTTTTAGAAATGCAATTACGGTTTCATCTGTCAAAATACTGGACTAGCTAAATGTGTGCTGAAAATATATATTTGATTTATCAAAGACAATTTTATATTTTTCGTGTAATGTGCTAGAAAAGTATGAGAGATGTTTAGAAATTTCTTAATTTTTTTTAAACAATATGATTTTTCAAACATGTCTAAAAACGTGAAGGATTTAGAAGACAATAGTATTTTCACTTCTTAAAAATGTTTTGGTATATCTCTAACTTACTCATGTATTCTCTCTGACTAGTTGAAAAATCATATTTTCTACCGAGTCGATAGCGATTTAAGATTGATTTTTTTTTTTTAGAGATAAGTGTTCTTGTTGTTTTTATGAAGCTTTGATTTTGTCCATGTTGATTTAATGATGTTGGGTTATAGGTTTATAGCATGTTATCGTTTTTGAGGCAGTGGTATTGACTTGTCTTCGTCCTATTGATGTTCCGTCTCTAGGATTTCCTCTACCTATTCTATTTGACTATTAACAAAACCACAATCATTACCAACACAATCTTAAAATCATAAACTATTTATTTGTAAATTTATATCACATATAACAAGATTCAATTTTTTTATTCGCATTTCATACAACATGGATGTTCATATAACTTGGCCATACACACGGTACACAGTATACAAACACAAAGCATTGGTAACAAGAACATCTTATTTAGTAGATATTGACATGCATCTATGCATTCATTCATGCTTTGAAATGGAGTTAATCTTCCGCCGGTGGGCGGTGATTACCATAAGGTTTACCACGTTCATAAAACGGTGGACACGGGCGATTCGGGTCGGTTGTGCAGAAAATTGATGATTTCTTGTCAATTTTCTTGTTGGATGAAGGAAGCTTGTAACTGTCAGCGAAACCTTGAGGAACAAGCAAAAGAGCAGCAAGGAAGAACACTAGTAAGGATAAGGAAAATGAATTAGCCATAATTTTAAATGGTGGTTTCAATATTGGTGCATAACACCTAGGGAATATTAAAGTTTTATAGTAGTATTGTGCTCAATGAGAGTGTAAAGTCTCAAAGAAAAGTCCTTTACTAAATGTCATATTTTAGTGTTAAATATTCCACGAAGTTTCCATCTTGGGTCCCATGAATTTGGAAAATTAGTATCTTAATGCATATGTTCCTTATCTTGTCCTATCTTAATTTGTGCTTTAATTACAACCATTCATCTTAATATTCACAATTTTCCAACAATAAGTTAACTTTGAAATTTACTTTTCAGCTTTTATCCTCGAGATATTTTGTTCTTAACATTAAACCTCTTAGAAAAAGAATTGATTGTTGATAACAATTGTGTTAGTTGTTATATTTTGTTATAAGTAATTATTAGTTAGTTAGTTTTTATACAAGTTAGTTCTAAGATTTGTAAGTTGTTCGTGGTCAATATATTAAGTGATTTTGTATTAATAGTGAAAAACATTCTTATATATCTTTAGAATATGTTTATGATTATGCAAAGGACATGTATGAGGAACCAATAGCTTCTTAATTATTTGGCGCATATTTAGTGTACTTTTTATTACATTATTTACTCTTTTTATATGATTTTTATAGGCCATCAAGTTGAGGTTAGCATATACTTCTGCTTTGAAGAATGGATAAGCTAGAAAAATATATTATCACATTCTCATTCCCTTTCCATATATATATGAGATGGTTTATATTATAAAATGCAATTTATGTGCTTATTAAAATACATTTAGGCCTTCTTTTTCTTCCGGATAAGCAAGAGAATTTGTATGGTAAAATATCCTTTAATTTCGTATGTTAATGTCAAAGTTTATTTTGATCCCTTAACTTAAAAAATGTTCATAAAAATCCTGTAATTCTATAAAGCGCTTTATTTAATTCATTTTTGCCTAAGTAGCAACAAATTTAACGATCAATTTATGAGTGTTTCCGTTTATAATTAAATAAAAGTGACTAAAATGAAGTGTTTTGAATAGTTAAATGACCAATATCAACTTTTTAAAGTTAAGGGGCAAACATGAAACTTGACGTTAATATACGGATCAAAAATAGTATTTTACCAAACTATATTTATATCTATATAATCAATTAAATCTCAAGCTTTACATTATATCATAACACTTGTTATCTTTATAAATTTATTTGTGTCACATCATACCATTGTCCTAGGTGACACATCTCTAAACTCATTTTTAAAAGATTAAATGCTAGAGGGAGTGTTCGACTCCTTCCAAATACAAAATATTCAATATTTATTTTCTATTGAAAGTAGCAAAATCAACTCCTCAGAAAAATAAAAATGTTTGTCAATCTAAACACTAAAATTAAAATTTTGTTTTCTTTACATTACAAAAACTATTATAATATATTAAAATTGATCCATTTTTTTCTTTTAATTAATCAATTTTTAAATAGTTCAATAAAAAACTATGAGAGCATATTCAATTCCTAAAAGAAATAAATCTATTTTTAAATAATTCAATAAAAAAGTTATAAGAACTAATTTACAGCAATCATTTATAATTAATTACTTAAAATTATCCAATAATGTATTGTTAAATTTTAAATAATTAAAAATAATAGAGTAATTCAATTGAACTAAATTAATGGTAATTGTTGTAAATAAATGATATATTAAAAAACAACAGCATTTACTCATATTTAAATACCAAAATTATCGTCCTACTGATGGAGACTCATTCAACCGTCATACTCACTTCATTTATACACTACAAATTCAATATAAAATAGAGAGTTGTATCTAGGATTTTAAAGTTGACCTTCATTAATAATCACCAAGAGTGTGAGTAGTTGGGATGTATAATATTTTGTATCCATGAAATAATGAAGAACAAACATTCATAGAGATGTTGATAGAAAAATTATTAAAATTCTTTACACTTATTTCATGTTTTAAAATTAAATTGTGACTCTTATTTGTATATCTATGATTCAAAGATATTTCTTTTTATTTAAACTTTTATTTTATCATTTTTTTCTCCTTTATCTGATCATCCCAATTATAATTTTTTATAACATATAAAATTTAAATCTACCTAATATAATACTACTTAAAAAATTCATTTCAACCCCGCATTTCGCACGGGTCTCTTTCTAGTTTATATTGAAGATAATATATTTGAGGTACTCAACATAATACAAATAAAGAGAAAATGAGAAGACAAAAAACTAATACAAGGAGTTATTACAAGCTAAGGGATTACATGATCAATTAGATAAAACAAATGCAACAAGCCATTTTGAATGAGCAGCAAACCAATTTCAAGAGAAATTTCATCACATAGTTTATGAGTACAACTCGACCTCCACAAGATACAAGTTTTCCTTTCCAAGTTGCAATTCTAGTTCAGAGTCTTGCGAGGATTGGTTTCTGAGAGGAAGCTGTCATACCCTAATTTTTTTACCTAAGATACCACCTTATATCATTCACATATGCATCATTTGCATCACTAACAGTTTCATAACAGGATCGATCGTGTGTGTGCTCTTGAGGCCAAATTAGGGTTTTATCAAATTTCATCTGTTCAAGATGTGATCAAGCTTAATGAAGAATATTCTTTCTTACACCTTAAGCTTCCAAGTTGCAAACTCATCAAGCTTATCTTGCCTTGCCATTCAAAATTATTTGCCTATAAATAGAGGTAAATTCTTCATTCAATATCACCCCAAAGCATGATAAACCAAGCTTTCCTTCTTTCTTTCTTGTTTTTCAAGTTTCAAGTTTTTTAAGTGGAAGAATTTACAAATTCCAAGTCTTGCAATTTCTGAGCAATCTTAGGCTTCAAATACTTTCTAAGCATCATTAGAAAGTTGTTAGAATCCTCAAGCTAGCCTAAGAACTAGCCAAACTCAGAAACCACCTCCAACTTCCTAAACATGTCACTTTAAGCCAAAACTTCCAAATTTTTATTCCTCTCGTGCAAGCTTCAATCTTTCACTTTAAACATCATCCATATACCTCATAGAAGTGATCCAAACACCTGGAACACATCTGTAACAAATCCAAAATCAAAATCGAATCACACTTCAAGCTGTGACAGTTGGACTTGGGTGGAACGATCCAGACCATTTCAATCCAAGGTAAGCACGTCAACACCTTCCATAATCATCACTGAAGTTGTAGCAATCATCAAAACATCTCTGGAACACCTCCAACAAGGAATTCGATCTCAGATTTAAGAGGTAAGTCACTTGAACTTTGAACTTTATGATTTCTGCCTTCCAGTTTAAAAATGGCTTGGCCATCTTGTTTCTGCACTTTCACTGATCATTATCCCTCAATCAATTTCATAAATCACAATCCATACACGATTTCATGATCAATTCTTAGAATTAGGGTTCTTCGTGTTCTTACAAAAATTAACAGTTCTAGACTAAAAATAAATGAAATTAATTGCCACCATCATGTTCCTGGTGAAAATCCGAGCAAGTTTGATGTTTACATCATTCAATTTCATTGAGAAATAAGGAAGTTATGGAATCATGGATTGAGGAAGAAGATGAAGTTGCTACGCGCGTTTTCTGATTCCTTGAAAATTCAAATTCTTGTCTTATCTTATATTTAATCATTGTTATTTCATAACTGGATATAACAGCCACCCCAATGGCAAGCCAGCACGCCTTAAAGCCTTGCCTTGCCATAAGGCCCAGGGTTCGAATCCCCCTGGGACCTTTTTTAAAAACTAATTCCTTCAGAAGCTTCACCTTCTGACTCTAAAACACTCCTTCAGAAGCTTCACCTTCTAACTCTGACTCAAACTCTGCTTTAGAAGTTTCACCTTCTGACTCTAACTCCTTCAGAAGCTTCAACTTCTGACTCTCCTTCAGAAGCTTCAACTTCTTACTCTTTTCTTCAAAACTTCATTTTTTCACTTGTTTTCAAATATTTTTCAAAACTTTTTTTTTAATATTTAAATCAAGGTGATTATATGACAAGCCACGCACATGTCTCAGTGGTAAAAATTTTCACTTCTAAGCCATGGATCCTAGGTTCAAACCTCCTTAGGACCAAAACCTTCTTTTTATCACTAATTTTCTTCACATTTTCAACAAACTTCAACATTTTCAAAAACCAATCAAAACTTCTCATTTTGAGATGATTTTTTGCACACTTGTCATTTAATATACCTATTTTATGATTATGTCAAAAAAAATCCAAAAATATTTTCTTTTTGATTATATTTTAATTAGGTTAAAAAATGAGACGTTTTAAGTATTTTAATACTTTTCAAAAATGTTTTCTTTCCGATTTTCAAACTTAATCTTTTTCAAAAATTCTTGTGAATATCCTTCACTTCTCAAAATCATTTTCAAACCTCTTTCAATAAACTTACACACCTTTATCCATGATCAATTCAATTTGAAGATAAACCGAACTAGGTTTTTCCTCGAATTTCTTTCAAATTGATCATGGCCCTCCCTCACGGTGTAAGTCTCAACCCTCCTATGTACATATTTAATTCCTTGTACATACTCACCCCTTTTATGTACATATTCATTTCGTTGTACATATTCAATCATCTTTGTAAATATTCAAGTATAAATAAACTTCGTTCGTTTGTTTTCATCCACTTGTTTATACACCGATTCTATTGGTATTAAGAGGAGCATTATTCCGGGTGAAACTGCTCTTAAACGAATGGGTCTCCCTTAAGGTGTAAGTCCCAACTCCTTTGTATATATTCAAGTTACACTTGCTTTAATTGCTTGTTTTATACACTTTTTTATGTATTTCCTTCATAAATTGATGTGAATACACATCACACACTTTATCATATAACTGTTCATTTATAACATAACAACTAGTTTAACAACTAGGTTCCCTTTAGCCTCCTCTTAGGCTTCGTATAAGACAACTCACCTGTTGAGTTTAGCCTCTGCTTAGGCTTCGTATAAGACAACTCCCCTGCTGAGTTAGCCTCCTCTTGGGCTTCGTTCAAAAGAACTCCCTCGTTGAGTTTAGCCTTCTCTTAGGCATCAAACAAGAATGAGACCTGGAAATCTCTTAACAGCCTCCTATTGGGCTTCCAATGCAAAGAATCACCCACGCTAGAATAGAACGCTGAGAGTATGATTTCCCGGTGAAATCACTCTTGAATCCTAAGAGGATGGTTTCCCAGTGAAACCACTCTTAAAGCCAAAGTTAGCCATACCCTATAGCTTTCTCTTGAGCTTCATACAAGGACCCTCGATGACCCTCGGAATGCCTCCTCTTGGGCTTACAATACAAGGACCCACGGGCTTCTTAAAAGCATCCCCCTAATCAATAATCAATTTCTCCTAGAGATTTAGACATTTATCATCTCTATGGAAGAAGTATCTCATCTATAACATCACATACAAATCATAAACATTTTTTAAAACAATTTTCAAACAAAAACATCTTTTAATTGTAAGTGGTAACACTTGTACACTCAAGAAAAACACCAATGCTTACAATTAAAGATTCAATCATCTTTCAAACATCTTTCTTAACTCATAAGTGGTAACGCTTGTACACTCAAGCAAAACGCGTAATACTTACGATGAAAGATTCAATCAATCAACCTTTCAAATGTATGTGATGAAATAGATTATATACATTTTTCATTAAGATGACATTTGTCTTTGTCTCTTAATAACATCCTTTGCTTCCACTAGCATAAGTGGGAACTATGATTGCTCTGACTTTCTCAACCTCCCTTTGAGAATACGTAGGTGTTAAGGACCAAATTGTAGTTATTTTGTACATTATTTTGTGGTCCTTAACAATGTCTTTGTATTTAATTTGTCTATTTATTCTAGTATTTTGCGTTAATTAGGTTTTTATCTAGCTTTTGTTTAATTATATATTATTTGACTTCTTTTACTCTTAATTGTAGGAATTTATTAACTAACTCTCCCAAGCTTGGATTCAGGAAATTCAAAGAGCTTTAGGGAAGATTCTTTTGAAGATAATTTTGGGTGAAGGAAGCAAGCTACAGGTCGCGCTCAGCGCGGTGCCAGTATGAGTGCGCTCAGCGCGACTTAACTGCGCTCAGCGCGGTCTGCGAAATTCAGAAAAAAGGACAGCCCATGCTTTCGCCTTTTGAGCCACCAACCCATCACTTCACCTGATCTTTTTGGCTTGTAAAGGAAGCAAGAAAACATACACCATCATTATCTTTTCATCTTTGAAAATCTAGGGCAAGAAGTAGAAAATACACCATAGTCTTTCTTTCTTGATTTTCTTGGATTTTCATCATCTCTACCAACAATCTTGAGAGCAAAGCAACCATGGAAATGAGTGGCTAAGCTCTTTTTGTGTCAAGATTAGAGGTAGTTGATCTATATAGTATGTATTTCTTTTAATCCATTTGTGTATGAACATGGTTGATGATTAATATAGTTGAATATCTTTGTTCTTCATCTTTATGCTTTGAGTTTTGCTTGGAAAAGAATACTTCAAAGTAGACCTAGGATATTCATCCTCTAATTAACAAATGCTAGGAATAGATTTGTGTGTTAGTGTTTACAAAATATTGAACTTAATGATTATCATGTTAATAGTTGTAGTGAGGAATCATGCAAGGATTAACATGATGACATTCACAATCTTGGTGGGAAATCTACAAGATTGAGAGGATATGTATTTGTAGAAATCATCTATTATGTTCATCACTTGATTAATTGAATATGTATGAAACTAGATCAATGAAACTAATCTTGACATGCCTTCTTAATTTGAAAACAATCTCAAACTCTCTCTAATCCAAACTATAACTCTCTTTGAAAGAATCAATTTAGTTGTTGTTTGGAAACTCATGGTTCTAGTAGAGTAGATAACAAAATCATTGGTTCCATCACCTTAAAACATACTTTTCTATTGAACGACTATAACATACACCAATCCCTGAGGAATCGATAATTAAAAATACTTGTTTACGGAAAAATCCTACAACAAAATGGCGCCGTTGCCGGGGATTGGCGTTTGATGTTGTTAGTATTGCAATAGTTGTGTGTTTTAAGACTTTTTCTACTAATCTCTCTTTGTTTCTTTTGTGTGGCTAGACTTTTTCAGGAATTAGTTTATGCGGGGAAATATTCCGGTCGACCAACTCCTTTTCGATCCCGAAATTGAAAGGACGGCTAGAAGACTTAACAGTAGCGCTAAAAGACGGAAAAGACTAGCTCGACAAAGGCAAGAAAGAGGAGAAAGAGGAGAAGCATCTACTTCTTCAACACCATCCGTGTTTGGAGAAGTCACCACTATGGCGGAAAATCAACCACCACCACCACCACCACCGCGGGGGCCGTGTGTCAATAGCCCTCGCCATAATGCTCAATTTGCCCGACAAGCAAATGCAAGGGTCATGAAATGAAAACGGATTGCTTCAACTTCTCTATGCAAGTCCATTTCATGGCCACGACCATGAAGACCCTTACACTCACCTTACCAAGTTTTATGAGATCGCGGGAGCGGCCGGTGCTCCGGAAGACCAAGAAGAACAATACTTTCAAAGGATTTTCCCTCATTCTCTAGTGGGGAAGGCAAAAGATTGGTATCTAGACCAATTGCAAGAAACCATGACAAATTGGAACGTTTTGGAGGAAAAGTTTCTTGAAAGATTTTTCCCTCAATCGCGTTTCATGGAGGCTAAGACGGCTATCTCGGTATTTTCGCAAGGAGCAAACGAGCCTTTGAATCGGGCGTGGGAAAGATACAAGTCTATGCTTAGAAAGTGTCCTAGCCACGGTTTTGACGAGCTCACACAAATTCATATTTTCCGAAATGGTCTCCAACCTCAACACAAATTGTTGTTGGATGCTACGGCGGGAGGTTCTTTGATGGCAAAAACACCTTATGAAGCAATACAAATTATTGAGAAGATGGGTAGGAATGATCATCAAACTCATCATGATCAAGGAGGTGTTCAAGTGAAAACGGGAGTTCTAGAAATTGGTTCGAGTCACGAAGCACTTGTAACGCAAAACAAATTGTTTGCGAAACAAGTTGAAGAGTTGACAAAACAAATGGCTAAACTCCCTCAACAAATCATGGAGTTACAAGGAGCATCAAATAAGCAAGCTCACCAAATAGCTTGTTGTGAATTGTGCAAAGGAGATCATAAAACCGGATTTTGTCCGCCGGAGAATGAGGAGGCGAATTATATGGCCAACCAAGGATATCAACAACGAGCTCCATACCCTTATCAAAATCAAGGCCAAGGTTACCAACAAAGGGGTAACCAAGGTTATCAAGGCGGTTGGAGACAAGATAACAATAACCAAGGAAGGCAAAATCCATATCAAACACAACAACAAAATCAAGGTCAACAACCAAATCAAAGTCAACAACAAAATCAACCTCAAAATCAAGTAAGGTCTTCCAATATTCAAGACACTCTAGCTCAATTTATGCAAGCTTCTATGGCTAATCAAAAGAGCACGGAGGCATCTATAAAGAATTTGGAAACTCAAGTGGGACAACTAGCTAAACAACTCTCCGAACAAAGTGCTTCGACATCATTTTCCCCAACCACGCAAACAAATCCTAAGGAGCATTGCAAAGCCATCACAACTAGAAGTGGTAGAGTTTGTGATGAGAAAAGGAAGGTGGTTGAAAGAAAAAAGAAATTAGTGGAGAAGGATGAAGAAGTAGAAGTGGAGGAAGAGGTAGTTGAAAAAGATGAAGAGGTTGAAGTTGAAAAAAATGATAATGTTGATTTGGAGGATGACTTAGTCGAAAATGAGGTGTTAGTTGAAAATGAAAAAGAAAATGGTGTAGTTGAAAAGGAGAAAGTAGAGGAGAAAAAGAAGAAAATGAAAAAAGGAAAAGAGAAGGAAGTGACTTATCCATTGAGAAGCTTACCATATCCTCACCTTCCTTCTAAAAAGGATGATGCAAAACACTATGCAAGGTTTATGGATATTTTCAAGCAATTGCAAATAAATATTCCATTTACCAAAGCATTAGAGCAAATGCCAAAATATGCCAGATTCATGAAGGACATCTTGACGAAAAAGAAAAGGTACACGGATCAAGAAACCATAATGGTGGACGCGAGTTGTAGTGTAATCATTCAACGCACTATTCCGAAGAAGGAGAGCGATCCGGGGCGTGTAACTTTACCCGTTACTATTGGGGATGTGTATGTGGGAAAAGGATTAATTGATTTGGGATCAAGTATCAACTTGATTCCATTATCCATTGTGAAGAGATTGGGGGAGATTGAATTGAAGACCACAAAAATGACATTACAATTAGCGGACAAGTCTATTACTCGCCCACACAGCGTAGCTTTAGATTTGTTGGTAAAAGTGGACAAATTCTTTTTTCCGGTGGATTTTGTTGTCATAGACATGGAGGAAGATGTGGAGGCACCTTTAATTCTTGGAAGACCATTCATGAAAACGGCAAGGATGATGATTGATATAGATGATGGCTTAATGAAGGTGAGAGTTCAAGATGAAGAGATTTGCTTTAATCTTTTTGAAACAATGAAGCATCCCATGGATAAGAAGGATTGTTTTAAGATTGACGTTATTGAGGAAGCAACACAAGAAGTGAATGATGAAGAGGATAGTCGTGATCTTGAAGAGTGTTTGGACGGAATGGAGATTTCGAAGGAAATGCACCCTTGGGAGGAAGAAGAGGAAAGTTTAAAAAAAGATCTAAAAGATGAAGACCAAAAACTTGAGTTGAAAGAGCTACCATCTCATTTAAAGTATGTGTTTCTTGAGGAGGGAGGTAAAAAGCCCGTAATCATTAGTAATACATTGTCGGAGAATGAGGAGGAAAGCTTAATTGAAGTTTTGAAATCAAACAAAAATGCGATTGGTTGGGTCTTAGCCGATTTGAAAGGCATAAGCCCGGCCTATTGTATGCACAACATTAGGATGGAGGATGAGTATAAGCCGATAGCCCAACCTCAACGGCGATTGAATCCGGTAATGAAGGAGGTGGTTCGCAAAGAAGTAGTGAAGATGCTTGAAGCGGGCATGATTTACCCGATTTCGGATAGTACGTGGGTGAGTCCGGTTCATGTGGTTCCTAAGAAAGGGGGGTTGACGGTAGTATCTAATGATAAGGATGAGCTAGTGCAAACAAGAAAGGTGATCGGGTGGAGGATGTGTATTGATTACCGTAGGCTCAACAAAGCAACGAGAAAAGATCATTTTCCTCTTCCATTCATGGACCAAATGTTAGAAAGGCTTGCGGGACAACAATACTATTGTTTCTTGGATGGTTATTCGGGATATAATCAAATATCGGTGAATCCGGAGGATCATGAGAAAACGGCTTTCTCTCATGTTACATTTATACCACATAATATATGATGCTTTTATAACATGGCCAGCCATTGTACACAAGATTAAAAAAATAAATTGGTAAATAGAACATCTTATTTAGTAGATATTGATGTATCTTGTTGCACTCATGATTTAGAAATGAGTGTTATCTTCTGCTGGAGGGTGGTTACCATAAGGTGGCTTATGGAAAGGTGGAGGACCGTAAGATGGGCCCTTGTTGTAAGCGGGAGGCGTGTAGATTGGTTGCTTGTGGGATGGAGGCTTGTAAATTGGAGGCTTATCATATACAGGTTGTTTGTAATAATCAGCAAACCCTAGAGGAGCAATCATGAGAGCAGCAAGGAACAACACTAGTAAGGATGAGAAAATGGAAGCCATTTTAAGAAGCTATTTTAGTGTTGGTTAGTGCATGACAATACATTGGGAGTAATCTGTTTTTGTAGTAGTTAGGGGTTCAATGGTTGTGTAAGGTCTCAATCCAAATTATTTACTAAATGCCAACATTTGGTGTCAAATATTCAACTATGTTACACTCTTATGTCCCATGTATTTGAAAAACTAGATCGGTACCATTCCATTATTACTAGAGTTTCTTTTTTAATGACATATATTATATATAAACACAATATTAGATTAGATCTAGCCTTCTTGAATGATTTTTTTTTAAACATTTTAAAAAGCTCTTGAAGCTTGTTCTATTAAAGATATAGCGACACAACAACGCTTTAAAATGTTGTAGTAGATAATAAAAAGAAAATGTTTACATTTTATTTTTTGTTTTTTGTTGGATGAAAAAGGAAAATGTTTTATTTAATAAAACGACGTTGTAGATAGGAAAATGAGAGATTTTTTTAGAATACCAAAAATATTACATTTAGAAAATATATTTTATAATATTTAAGAACCAACTAAAATGGAAAGAAAGAGTATTTTTTTTGGGGTTAGAAAATTTCTAAGACCCAATCAACAATATCATAGATTGCACAAGATTTTTAATGGTGAATAGGATTTTGATATCCTCCAAAACCCTTAAGTAGGAAGAAAATTTATCAACGAAAACAACATATTACAATTGTATTTTTTAAGAACCAAAAAAATCTACGAAGAAAAATATTTGAAAAAATAAGATAGAGTTTTTAGATCTTCCATATTAATTTAGCTTCTACGTGAAATATTGTCTTGATGTGATGCATGTGAAAAAAGATGTGTGTGATATTGTAATTGAAATACTTCTCAACTTTAAAGGCAAGATAAAAGATGGTAGGAATGTTCGTCTAGATATGGTGAAGATGGGTATACAATAAGAGTTAGTCCTAGAAGAATATATATGGAGATGGATTTGGATTTGGAAGGAATATGATTATTTGGATTAGGCTTGGTTGATTTCAGAGGAAGAAATGAGGAGAAATAAGAGGGCTTAGCATAGGGAAGGTATTGAGAGAGATAGAGATAGATAGATAGAGAGAGAGAGAGAGAGATTGGAAAATGAAAGTGAATCTGTAGGTGGCTTTCCCACACCCCCTACCGCTTACATTTTCTTTTAGATTGGGCCACAATGGAATTAGATTCCTTGTCGTCTATTTTCTCTCACCTCAATCTGTTTCTCGCTATATGTTTTTAATATTTTGTTTGGAATAAAATCATCCATTGGTGATTGGGCTTTTTACTGCACCGACTGTGTCAATTTCCAACTGCAGAGGATCATGGTCCGACCACTAGTGGTGGGGAAACATCCGTCTCAGAAGCAATTGAAAGACCCACTACACCTCTCAGTCCAAAAATGATTGGCCTAATATCATCCACTAAAACTTGATACTCTTTTTAGAACACTTCAAGGGAATTGATAATTTTTCAAAGGCTCCTTCTTAAATATGTTGTGTTGTGTCATGTTTCTCAATGTGACAAGACACGTCATCTTTTTTCTTTCCAGCGTGCTTTAGGTGACTTCTAGGAGACAATTCGGCCTATCTCATTCTTCTTCTTGGAGAACCAACTAATTCATCTTCCAACTTATTAAAACCTTCATCTTCACCCTCTTCCTAATTATTATCTTCTTTTTACTTAGACACTGATGAATTTGAATCTGAAAACTCATGAATCTGAGATATTAAGGGACCTTGAGAATCTTTAATAAGCTAGAATTTGAAGTTAAGACCATTGATCTTGAAATCAAGAACCTTATCAAGAACCTTAGACTACTTCGTTTCTATCAATAATTGAGCCACGTCCATTTTGATTTGCAATATTATGTTCTCATTTGAGCAAAGATAAACACCCAAAGAAGCTACTAAGGACTCGAAAAGCTTTGATTCCAAGCTTGACAAAGAATTCAGTCGCACCTAAGCCAGGTTATCATTTCATTATCAACATCAGAATATTTCTGTCGTCGCACTTCCTTAAACCATTGGCTTGATTAATGCTTACTTTCTTTCTCTATGGCTTTCATCTCACCCTTCACTTGATCTTCAAGAAACATATATTGTCCCCTAAAGGAGTTATCTGAATTTAAAAGTGACCTTCCTCATTGAAGACCTCTTGCATTCTATATGTCATTTGAGAGTTTTCGACAAACCCCATAAAAGCATTGCAAAACATGGAAAGGTCATTATCATCTAGATTGAAACTTATGCAAGGATTGGCAAAGTTGTTTTCATCGGAAGAAGAACGCAAAAATTCAGCATGCAAGTTCCCATTCAAAGAATCACCAATAACTTACTCCTCCTAGACATCTCAAGGAGCAGTCTTCTTGGTTTCGACCGTACAAATTTCCATATGATTTTTCTATACATTCTTCCGCTAGAACCTAGTAAGATAAACAAACAACTTTCTCCTTCTAATGAAAATATTGTCCAACTTTATGACCATAATATCTTCATTAGGAACATCAAAATACTTTGCAAAACTGTATTAGTTCTCTTTAACATCACATTTAGGAAAATACTTGCATGAACACATACATAACAAGTGGATTTAGAAGCAACCAATCATAATTTTTTATTAATTAGAAATTATAATAAATTTTTCCCTCTCATTCCTTATCACAATCACCCTCGTGATCCCAATTTAAAAATAAACAAATTTTAAATAAAGTTAAAATTTCCTCTCTCTCCTTATTGGTTTTTCTTAAGGATATGGATTTATGTATGTTTTCATGCAAATATTTCTCCATGTTTAGAAAGGATTACAACTTCATCAAGCTCCCCAAATGTCTGAAATTTTCATACGCTTATTTTGCTCTATAATAACTTGAAAAAGAAAGAGATTTGTTTCTTTTATTATGTCTCCATCAGATAAGTGTGAGATCTCCTTTCGAGATTCTTTGGAATAAGATTCCTATCTATGGTTGTATTTGTTTCACGGATAAAAATATATATTTTCGAGAATGTGACATGGAAAAAATAATAATATGTTTGTTTCAAGTTTTTTAAAAATTGTTCTCAGATAATTTTTATTTATATGAACTATTTTACACATGGTTATGCGTTTAGCTAAAAATAAAATTTCTTCTGAATGCTTACATATTTTTATTTGACTTACATATTTTTATTTGACTTAAAAATTATAAAAAAAAATAAAAAATAAATATTAATGTGAATATTATTGAAAAGTTGTTGTTGGTTAATTTTGTTCCCATGAGATTGTTAGATTCTCACCAATTAGATATGGGAATAAATGTAAGATAAATCATGTGTAAAATAGTTCCTCAAAATGAAAAGTACTTGAGAATGAAAAGTATTGAAAACAATTTTAAAAAAGTTGAAATAAATATGATATTATTGTCTTTCTCATTTCATATAAAATATATTTTGCATCACTGAAACAAACACACCAGAAATTATGTTTGTGATTACACGAGATTTTTCTTAGTTGATAAATTATGACACAAATATTTGCGACGGTTACAACAGTTGCAACACGCAAAATAAATTATCATAAAACCTTTTTTTTCTTCTTGTAGTGATAGCTGGGATATCGATTAATCAATGATGTTATATTTGCACATTTAAATTTTTGTTTTGAAAAAAAATAAAGATTTAAATAAAATTAGTAATATATTTCAAGATACTTATTTTATTAACAAAACAAACATGGAATTCACGAAAGAATGAACGAGAAGCCTATTTATTAAAAACTACAGTACGATAGCATAAATACCAATCTATTATTTTTTTAAATCAACTTAACTCATGGACAATATGTGAATGAAACAATAAGATTAAAATTTAATTGTGTATCCCTATGAATTCATTTTGTGCATATTTATGATGTCACGAAAATTTTGCATTATTATTATTTTATAAAATTTCCCCTTTCATCTCATAAAAGGTTGAACAGTTAATTGAAAATGAATAAATTATATTTATTCTAAACACTTTTTTTTTACAGAAATTTATTCAAAACACATAAGAGACACTTTATAATGATTCAAATTTTATTTTAAATCATGCACTTTATACAGTATAAAATAGCAAATAACATTCAATTTACTTGTAAATAGAGGAAAACATGGCTAAAACTCTTAAACTTGTTCATGCTTTGATCTCATTTCTTTGCTTAATTCTTATTTCAATGAATATCGACGGTAATTTACTTTTCATCCTTTTTAAATTCCACTTTTAGTTTGTAATTTGTACATTTTTTTTCTTTCTTATCTTAGTAACATTAGTTTATTTATTTTATTACAGCATTACAAGACTGTAAAGTGGATGCTGATTGTCCACAAAATTCTTGGACCCGCACATATAGGTGCATTGAAAACAAATGTAGATATACGAGAGTGATGGAATATAATGAATGACCATCTGGCCCTAGAGAGTACATTTACAACATGAAGAGAATAAGTTTTTACTCTAATAAAAAAATCTATTTATTAGACCTTTTGTTTTTACACTAATAGTTGTATTTTGTATTTTTTATTTTACGGAATTTGAGATTATGGATTTGTACTCTAAAATATTGATGATAATGGGAAATAAGATATTGAAAAATATTATGATTAATGCGTTTTGTTTTCTATTAATTTGGATGTATTGACATGATCACAAATTTTGGCAAATCAATTATGAAATTCATTGTAACATCTGTTAGAAAGTATAATTCTGGTTTGACCATCTGTCCTTCGACAGAGTCGAACACAATATATGTAGTATATTAAAATGTAGTTTTGGATTATTGCATAGCAAATCGAATTGGGTCTGGACTTTGCAAGCCTATATAAAGGATTGTGTAGGTTGTAACAAAAAATGAGAGATAATAATTCATTTTTCAATTCAGTTAGAAATATAACAAACTCCAAAATCTCTCTTATCTCTCTACTTCTTCTTCTTCCTTTTATCAAACATCTTTTTTGAAAATCTTTTGTTCTAACAATCCAGTTGTTAATGTGTTGAGGTGTTTGGCTTATTGACAAATAACACATTCCTCAATGAACTTCTGAACATATTTTTTCATATTAGGCCAATAGAATTGAACAGAGATACGAACCACAATTCTTGTAATGCCAACATGTCCTCCAGTTGGAATGAGTGATATTAAGTGTGTGTATTTGTTGTATCAATGATATTCAATGTGTATTTCAAACTCCATGTATCTTGTTTCCTTGTTCTAAAGTTTTTTATAAAAAAAATGGATGCAATATTTTGTTCATTATGAATGAAAATTTTGTTGATTTCAATAATTTTGATAGTTTTGTATTAAGGAAAGTTATTAACAAATAAAAGTTGAATAGTTAGTTCCACAATTTACATGGTCCCATATACACTAATCTCGTTAAAGAGTTTTGGATGAATGTCTTCATTGTGCCAACTGGTCATGCACTACAAAAAATAAGATCATTTGCCACGTGAAAATAACGTGGCAAACATCAAAAACACGTCACAAAAGAAAAACAGCGACGTGAAGAAATACGTCGCTGGGGAACAAGTGGCAACCCTGTAGCGACGTGTTTCCCATGTCACGTCGCTAATGCTTTACATGGGGAAAGACAAAAGCAGCTTTATTAGCGACGTGGTTTACATGTCACTAATTAGTGACATGATTCTCACGTCGCTACAGGTGACGTTTTTGTTTTTTAAAAAATTATTTAGTAATTATTTTTTTATATTAATTAATTTATATAATCAAATTTTTATAATAAAAATTATATAATAAAAATTATATAATAAATTTTATATAATAAATTTTATATAATAAAATTTATATAATAAAATTTATATAATAAAATTTGTATAATAAAATTTATATAATAAAATTTATATCATAAAATTTATATCATAAAATTTATATAATAAAATGTATATAATAAAATTTATATATTAAAATTATTATAATAATATTAATTTATTATATATTCCAATAATAAAATTTTATATAATTTAATATTTTAAAATGATAAAAATAAATATCTTACATAAATGCAAATTTAAAAACAAAATAAATAAAATGTTTTCACGGGGCATCTTCACCCGGATAATTATCGAGATCAAAGTCATCAAGTCCGTCATTATTCGGCTGTGTATCAGGAACATTCTGATTTCCACCACCTTGCATAAACCTTCTCATCTGCTCCTCCATATCAGATTGCCTCTTCCGCATGATCTCCAACTGTTGTTCCTGCTCTTGCCTCATTGTCGTCATTTGGGCCTCCATTTCACGTCTGACTTCAATTGCCTCCGCCAATTGTCTTACTGTTTCAAGTTGATCCTGTGTCAGATTTGGTTGACGTGACCCTCCCTCTCCATCTCTAAGTCGTTGAAACAGATTACGATCACCAACTCTCAACCCGCCGACCAAATTACCACCCGCAAAAAAGCAACCATTAGGCCCTTTTCTATTAACTACTTCATTCCAAATGTAGAAATCGACATCACCATTAAGCGGCTCCCCCTCTGCTGGCCTATACTGAGGATTGTGTTCCAGAAAAAGTGCAAGTAATGTCTGATAATCATCCTACACATACATTAAATAATAAAATTAAAAAAAATTTACACATATATATATATATATATATATATATATATATATATATGTGTATATATATATTAAATTATACTAAATCAATACATGTATATATTAAATTATACTAAATTCAAATATATTAAAAAATTGTCACGTGATTTTCACAAATCAACTTATGAATTGCCACGTGATTTTCACGTGGCAATTTATCAGTTGCCACCTGAAAATCATTCACGTGGCAATTTATCAGTTGCCACATGATAAGCACGCCACAATTTATAGGTTGCCACGTGAAATTAACGTCACAAATTTTGTTATGGACTAAAAAAAAACATAAATTAAATAACTTACAAAAGCTTTTTGTGTGCGTTCGTCGACAAAACCTCCAGATTTCTGTATCCGAGTCCTCGTAATCAACTCAATGATTAATGGTGGTCTCCCCAACTCCTTAGTCTAAACAATAAAATTAAAAATAATTAGTAAAAAATATTATGAATAAAAATATAACTTAAAAAATTAGTAATTTTACCATCCACGGACATGCTAAAGACTAATACTTTTTACACCCCCTTTCGATGCCCTCATCTTCTTTTTTGATTTGGCCTTGAATTCGCGAACCCCAATATGTAAGAAGTTCGTAAAACCTCTACGCCTATCCAGTTAGGACGGATACCATGAAGCTCATAATTCTCCCTAACTCGCATTATATCGAAAATCTTCCGAAGTTCGCTATAATAGATTTTTCCATAATTTTCTCATTCAACGGATCCCACACACATTTTTCCGCAATGTTGTATGACATTAAAATAAAAAGTTAAGTAATTATCATTAAATGTGACTTAAATAACAATACTAAAAAATTTATTAAATTTACAACTTAAATAAATAACAATACCTTAAATTTTTAAACCATTCTTCTTTATTTGTAACCTCGCCAAAGTTCCTCCAAAATGATTTACATGCTGGATTATATAATTAATAACCTTGGCCAATAAACTAAACAACAAGATTTTGAATAAAGAATATTAATTATAAATTTATACAAAATATTAAAATGAATATGTACTTAAATAAAAGTTTATATAAGAAACTTACTTGCTTCCTTCGCCAAATCCAAAACCTCCCATCAATAACATGAATCTCACTCGGATCATCTCTCCCACGAAGATCAACTCCATCTATATCATCGCTACCACATCATCACCGTCGTCACGTGCGGTGAACGGGGGGGTATGGGATGGGTGCGTGATCCTCGGTCCGCCTAGGACGGGGCGCGGATCCTCCATCCTGTGGGACGTGGATCGGGGATCGCCCACTGTGGCGGACGTGGACTAGGGATCGCCCACTGTCGGACGTGGACGGATCCTCCAGATGTGGAATGTGGGCTAGCTCTCTCGCTGGAAGGAAGATGGCATCTGTGTGGGATATGAAAACCCCTCCCCTGCTAGGCACGCCATCAGAAATGGAAACGGGTCCTCCCGCCACCGGAAGGATGAGGGACACCACCATCGAAAGATGAAGGCACGGGTGTGGGAAAGGGAAACTAGATCCTCCCGCATTGGAAGGAAGATGGCATCCGAGTCGGTGGAAAGGAAAACTAGATCCTCCCGCATGTTGGAAGGATGACGGCATCGAGTCGGTGGAAAAGGAAACCGGGCCTCTGTGGCACAAAAGATGCAGTACCCCAGAGAATGTATGGGAGGAGAGTAATGGGACAAAACCCGAGTAATGGACATAGGATCAACCCGACTCGAGGGGGCATATGGCTGAGTGAGGAGACTCACATGTTACTACCCTCGAGACTTCTTACCGCTATCCTTATTCTTAGGTGGCATTTTACATATTTATATATATTTTCATAAACAAAGATAATATAAAGTCATTAACATAAATAGATATTCATTAACGCATTCAATATATACATGTTCAATAGATATTCATTAATATTACATTAAGTGATTAATTAATCTAAATCTTCATGCTCGTTATCCATATCATGTTCATCATCCGATGTAATATTGTCCTGATTCAAACTCTTCATCATTGTCTTCATCCACATTATTATCAACCAACAATATATCAACTTGATGTCCTCAACACAATAATTTTAATTCTTTCATTTTTCAACGTCATCAACCTGGTTAAAGAACAAATGAGAATAGGAACACAATTTGCCTAACAATATGTGACATTATGGTCATATTGACATTATGAAAGGGTTATTTGTATCATTCGAAGTAACCATATGACTTGTCTATCTTTGTGCCTCTAGTTGGATCATATCATTCACAATAAAACAAGACAACTTTATTTTCCGAGTCCAAGTAATTGTATACCAACTCGTAGATATGTTTAACAAATCCATAGAAGTTGTCTTCACCGCCATCTATAACTCCTTTTACAAATACACCACTATTGATGGTTTTTTTCCCTTCGGTCCATGCCTCAGTGTGAAATTTATATCCGTTCACGAAGTATGTGTGCCAATCATTTGCGCTTTGGATAGGGCATTCTACCAAGTTTCTCAAATGGAGTATTTCTGGAGTTAGTGCAAGAACGCTAGACAATGTTTGCTTGAACCATGAGGGAAATTGAGCATGAATGACACCTGATGTTGATTGTACCCCGGTACTATGAAAATAGGCATTGTTAAATTCCCTACAAAACACACACCATAAGTTTAATAAGTTTGGTATACACACATTGTCAACAGAGTTAAAAAGTTTTGGTAAACTTACTCAAGATATGGTTTAACTTCATTGTAGTTGATCAAGACATGGACATGTGATTGCATTTCTTTTGGGTCAACTAATGCACACCCTTCTTTCCGAAGGTCGACCGAAGCAAAGACCGATAAGGTGAATTGACTCCTCGATTGACATTTACGGATTCCGTATGATTCTAGGAGTTAACATCAAGTGATTGAAATAGTGACGCAAAATGTGATGTTTCCGATGCAAGTAATGTGCACATATAGATCCTTCTACTCTAGCTTTATTTTTCACCGATCTCTTTGAATCACCCATGAACCTTTCAAACGGATACATCCACCTATATTGAACAGGTCCACCAAGATAAGCTTCATATGCAAGATGCATGTGTAAATGTTCCATGGAGTCAAAGAAACCAAAGGAAATACTTGTTCCAATTTACAAAGAATGAGTGCAATGTTTTGGTCCAACTTAATGATGTCTTCCACTTTTAAAGTCGACACAAATATCTCTAAAAATTGACTAAGTTAGTGGATCAAGAACATGTTTGGGTAGCGATCCAAATGCAATTGGTAGCAACTGCTCCATAAAATGTGACAATCATGACTTTTCATACCATGTAATTTTCCGTTGTTGTCAAGACACCTTGTTAAATTTGATGAATACCCATCGGCATTCTCAATTCTTTTAACCATCGACAAACCGCTTTAGCTTCTTGGGAAGTCGATCAAACAAGCCTTGGTTTTAATAATTTTCCATTCGGTTGAGGCTTCAACTCCAACTCTCTTCTACACCAAATTCCCATGTCTTGTCCGCCTTCTCATTATCTTTTGTTTTTCTGTCACATCCATCATCGTGTTAAATACATTATCAAAAAATTCTTCTCAATATGCATAACATCAAGATTATGGTGCAACAAATTATCTTTCCAATACGGAAGATCCCAAAATATACTTTTTGTCCAATTGTGGGTGACACCGTATCCTTCAATTCGCATGCTTTGCCAAGATCAGAATTTTGGTAGTTCACAAACATGGTTCCATATAACCCCTGGTGGCAATCGAGGCGGAGGCAAATCTTTCTCTCGTACATCTTTTTTAAAAGTTGTCTTGTTTCTTCTATATGGATGATTTTTGGTAGGAATCGGTGACACCAAACCACGAGCTTTTCCCACCTTTATCCAACGTAAATGCTTTGGTGTATCCCATGCAATGCGGACAACCCATTTTTCCATGCGTACCCCAACCAGACAACATGCCATATGCTGGAAAGTCATTAACGGTCCACATCAAGGCAGCTCGCAATGTAAAGTTCTGTTTACGGGATATATCATAAGTCCATTCTCCGATCCACAACCTCTTCAAATCATCAATTAAAGGTTGTAAGTACACATCAATTCCGCTTTTGATGCGGGCTGGAATAACGCACGTCAAAAACATGTATGGTTTTGTCATGCACATCTCAGGAGGGAGGTTGTAAGGGGTTACAATAACTGGCCAACAAGAATACGCACTTCCCGACGCTTGCACGTATGGGGCAAAACCATCAGAGCATAATCCAAGCCTAACATTTCTAGGTTCTGCAGAAAAATCTGGATGTGTCCGATCAAAGTGCTTCCATGCCTCACCATCAGATAGATGTCGATAGTGCGTAACTTGTTTGGTTTGTATGATGCCATGTCATTTGACTTGCACTGCATTGACGCAGCTTTTTAACCTTGGTATTATAGGAAGATAAAACATGGATTTTATCGCTACACGCTTCTTTAACGGCTCTCATCGCGAACTTGATATCTTGGACTATTACAAAACTTACACTCCACTAACGATCCATCTTGAGTACCAAACTCATTGTCATAAAACAACATGCAACCATTAATGCAACAGTCAATCTTTCTTACTTTTAAACCCAACTTCGACACCCACTTTTGCATCATAATAACTTGTAGGCAAGTTGTTTTCGGTGGAGTCCAACATCATTTTGCAAAATGTTCCGGACATTGATCGAAACATTCCAATTTGACTTGACGGCCAATAATCTCACACACATTGATAGCTTTGAGTCTGACGACCCCTCAAACAACGGCGTATTCATCTCATTCAACAATTGATAAAATCTTTGCGCTTCCTCATTCGACAACTCTTCCCGTCAAAATCTGTGTTCATCATATGTCACGCTCACACCAAAAGCATCCTCAACCATGTCACCGATCAAATTAAAGTTCTCCTCATACTCCATAACCGACTACTTGAAGCATGTGTGTTGCTAGTCTCGGTACATTACCGGTAGTTCTTCACCATTATCCAAACCCAATAATTTTCAATGAATCCCCTTCTATGCAGATGACATTTTACTTCCTCTGGGTCACTAATTATTGGTCTACATTCACATTTAAGACAGGGACACCTAACCCCTCCTTCGCTTCGACAACACTCCTGAGCAAACACCCACTTAATAAACCCATCAACTCCTACTATAAAATTGGGTTTAAGTCCACTTCTTCCTGGATATGTTCTATCGTACATCCAACTACGATAATACCGATAATATTCCATACTGCACATTTATACGATCATTGTCTTTTTCATTAGAGATATTAATCAACTTAATAATATTATTCTTAAACGTATACTATTTAATCACTATTCTTAAAAATATTAATTTTGTTTAATTAACTATTAACTTTAACTTTATCTACTATAAATAAATATAAATTTTGTTTTTTATATATATACTAACATATAAATAAATATTCAAATGTAAAATATATAATTTTTTATTATATAACAATAATATCAAAAATAATAATATAATATATTTACTTTTTATTATATATAATAATAATATTAAAAATAATAATGTAATATATATACTTTTATTATATATACTCTTTTTAAATTATGTATACTTTTTATTATATATAAATATATTTTTTTTATTATATATACTTTTCAACATATATACTTTTTAACATATATTATATATAAATTATTATTTTAATATATAAATTTTTTAAAATCTATACTTTTTATATACTTTTTATTATATATACTTTTTATTATATATACTTTTTATAAATATATACTTTTTATTATATATACTTTTTATTATATATACTTTTTAACATATATTATATATAAATTATTATTTGGCTTAATTACAATTTTAGTCCCCCTATTATCCATTTTTTTGAGTTTTGGTCCCCCTATTTTAAAATCCGAAATTTTAGTCCCTTTATTTTAGTTTTTTGAGGATTTTAGTCCTGCTGCAAATTTGAAGGTAATTTTTAACGACATTGAGCTCACATTGATGACATGTTCCACACAAATCTTAAATAAAAATAGTTTTATTGAACAATTCTCTACTGAATTGGCACTGACACGTCATCAATGTATGTGTTATGTCAATAAAAATAGCCTTCAAATTTGCAGGGGGACTCAAATCCTCAAAAAACTAAAATAAGAGGACTAAAATTTCAGATTTTAAAATAGAGGGACCAAAATCCAAAAAAATGAATAATATGGGGACCAAAATTGCAATTAAACCTTATTATTTTAATATATAAATTTTTTTTTCATTTTTTTAACATATAAATAAAAAATTAAAACTACTATAATAAATATAATATAAATTTTTGTTTTTAAATTTGTTTTTAAATTTATGTGTTAACATATATATACATCTATAAAAATTAAAATTTTTAATTTTCTGTTTTCTAAAATTTTTTATTTTAAGCTATATTCAAATTTTTGATATTTTATAAGTATATACTAACAAATTTTTTTATAATACTAACTTATAATTCTAATTCAAACAAAAATCTTATAAATCTTATTTTACTAAAATTTATTTGTCATTTTTTAAATCTTATTTGTCAAATTAAAACAAGATCTTATTTTTTAAATCTTATTTTTTAAATCTTATTTTACTAAATCTTATTTTACAAAGATCTTATTTGTCATTTTTTAAATCTTATTTTACTAAATCTTATTTGTCAAAAATCTTATAAATCTTATTTTATTAAAATTTATTTGTCATTTTATAAATCTTATTTTACTAAAATTAAAACAAAAATTAACCTATAATACTAACTTATAATTTTAAATTCATTTTAACTATTAACCTATAATACTAATCTAAAACTAAAATTAACTAAAATGTATTTTTAATTCAAATAAACATAATACATATATAATACTAACCTATATAAAACATATAAAATAAATAAAAAATATGCATAAATACCTCTATAAATTGTTTGATCTTAATTTTCTTCTTCTTTGATCTTCTTCTTCAAACTTCTACAACATCAACAAAACAAATTTTCTTTAATTTTTTACCACAATAATAAACACCAAATCAGTAAAACTAAAACCAAACAACATATAAATTACCTTTCTTCTTCAACGAAATGCTTGCTTGAATATAATTTAGGATGCAAGATTTTTTTTTTTAAGAATGGAATTGGGTTGGAGGAGGAGGAGGCAGAGGGAAAGGAAGGAAGAAGATGAAGATTTATCAAACTGTAAATCCTGCGTTTACAACGGGTGTGTGTTAATTTGGAAAATTAGATGCCAAGTAGCGACGTGACTGTCACGTCGCAACCTTGCCACGTGAGAATCACGTCGCTAGACACTCAACGACATGCCACCCTGTCATCAATCAAATCCAACTCAATTATATTATTCCCCCTTAAAAGTAGCGACGTGGTTTTCACGTCACTATTAAATTTCAAAAAAAATTTACTCTCCCTCCAACAAAACGTGCCAAACTTTATTATATTTATTTTCTTCTTATGGGTAGCGACGTGACTAACACGTCGCAGTGTTTTTTTTAAAGCTCCCTCTGACTTCCTTGTCTCTTCATTTTTTTATTATAAAAATATTTTGTGACGTGGTTATCACGTCGCAACATGTTTTTTTTACTCACGTGATAACCACGTCGCTAATATATGTCGCTGGAGACAACATTTCTTGTAGTGATGATGAAGTCTTTCAGTCATATGTCAATGACTCTCATTTCTTCATTATTACTTCATCACTTATTGCTATGACAATCAACTGCCAAGAGATAGGTAGTTGTGTTGAACATTATCAATTCAACAATGTCTTTTCAATCTCCCCACACTAAATTTATGTCAACCAAGATAAGCCCACCAGTCATGATTCTCTACACCCTATTGCAAAATTTTGGTTTCAACATCCAGTGGAAAATCTCCGCCCAAGAGAGAAACAACTAGAAACACTTACTTGGTTTGATAAGCATCTCTTGTTCTTTCTCACCTACAACATCAGATTTAATCTTCTTCTTACCATTTTCAACTTCTCAAAGGAAATGATAAGCATTTCTCATGAGGAAACGATTGTAATCATACCATATGGAAGAGTTATTTCTGAATTTTTCTCTAAGTTAGGAATAGTTAGGAATAATGTTGAAGTGTTGAGTGGACTCCGAAGTTTGAATATATCGAACAACTTTCTCGGTTGTCTTGTTTTTTTATCCATGAAATATGTCATTTTTCTATTATTGCCTATTTCTTGTTTGTTGATAACAAAGATTTTGAGAATTACAAATTAACAAAGTAAAACATGAAATCTGAAAAGATGCCAAGTGATCAATTGTTCTTTTAAAATGTGGAGACGGCGATTCGAAGCGAGATACCTTATAGCTATATTACCTCGGTTCTCCAAAAACACGAGAAAACAGGTTTATTATTTTTTATGTGTAAAAAATGACGCTCACTTATAGTTGTGTTGCCTCGGTTTTTTATAACGCCGAGGTAACATGTTATTTATTTTATTTAAAAATCAAACACGGAACTCCCAGTACATATACTCTCAATTTTTAGCATGTTCGAGATGAAAGCTTCGTCATAAAAAAATGTTATTTATTGTAGTTAGGGCTTTCAAAATATGAAAATCACAACGCAAAAAAGTAATCCCTAAAACAACTATATGCATTAATCAATTAAAATATTTTATAATCGATTAAGAGGTGATTTACTTTGCTCTTACCGATAAGACCAGGTCCTTAATTGATTAATAATGGAAAAACTTTCCCAATTATTTAGAAATACTTTCTCAATCAATTTCACACAGGTCTTAATAGGTTTCCAATATATTTTACTAAATAAATAGAATATGAAAAAAAATTATGTGTGTGTGATTGTCATAGTACTTTAAGACTTACTCTTGATCATTTACATTATAATTTTAAGACATTAAGCACATAATGGAGAGAGCTTTCTCACTTTAACAACTTCAGATCTTTAAGTTCGCTTCATTGATACAACGATGAGTTATCTCTTTAACTAGAATTTTATTCTTTTAATGGTTGATGCTTGATATATCTTCTTGATCGAGTGCCATCATTAGAAACTATCATCAAGAGATTTACTTAACAATTGAAATCAACTCCCTTTGTCACAAAGAACTATCAACATATAAAATTTGTTTGACTTACAAGGTTTTTATCTTCAAAACTGCTTCATCAGTTATCATCAAAACCAACTCTTATAGGACAACGACAGAGGTACGATAAACATCAATATAAATTTGGAGGGAGAACGATGAATGTATCTTGGGCGGTTGGCAATGATTCGCAGGCGTCCGGTCGGATCAATTTGTTTCTTGGATTGGTTCGGTGATGGACCGTGTTTTGCATTTGAATTGGTTCTTTAAGGTTTTTACAATCATTAATATGGTTATTTATTACTTGTTGCAGTACAAGCTACACGTGGCATAGAAATCCTAATGAGAAGAAGGGTATAAATTTATAGATTTATACTCTTGGAGTTTGGCAACCTTTGAAATTATCAAAGAGGTTTAAAAAACTCTTTAAACACGTTGAAGTTGTGTGATTCATAGATTGATAAATAAAAAGATTGAAAAATATTTAGATAGAAAAAAAGATATTGTCTTTAGAAACTTTTAAACACAATTTTTTTGTATATTGTCTTATAATTACTTGAAATAATACAAAGTACATTAATTTAGAGCTGGCCTCTCGCTAAAGTTGACCAGATTTATTTATATAAATAAACAATTTCTTTGTGTTCTCATCTTTTATATTTTAATTTCATTGAAATCATTTAATTTGTTGTTAGTGTTTTTGTCTCACATATTAAAAATCTTATTTGATTGATTGCTTCTATTAAAAAAAAATAACATTAATTATTGTTAGATTTTTCATAACAATAAACATAGGGAAGAACGGGTCCTAATGCTTTATATATGGTCCCTGATTCCTTACCCTCCAAAGAGAGTTCAAACAAATCCTTTTCTAAAATGTAAACTTAGCAAGAGGTACCTACCAATTGATATTGATTTTTAAAGCCCTTGTTTATATAACATATATTTCTCCTTTTCTAATTAAGAATTTGAAAAGGAATTTTTTTTCTATATTGCTAAGCTTTCCCTTTATGTAAAATTGATTTGATTTGAAAATTCTTTTTCCTCAATTTTTTTTCTTTTGATTCCTGAATAGAAGATTGAGATTTTTGGTTTGTTCTAAAAATGCTTTCGTTCTTTTCTTGATGGTCTCTGATTTGATGATTCTATGTTGTTGATTTGAAATCTAGCTTGATTAATTGTTCGTGTTGAGACTTGTAGAGATATTTTTTCTGTTTTTTATCCTTCTGCCAGAGATTTTATTATGTTCGTTGTTTTTCTAGTTTTTTCATTATCCATCTCTTTACTTTTATTTTAGTATGGTTTCATTTGGTATGTTTTCGTTTGGTGCATCTTTTACCTTATATGAATACATTCTTATGCACATTGATGGACTCTTCACTCTTTTTCTTTTAATTTGCCTCAAAACTAATTACTAATTTCATAAGAAACACTATATGACGCCACATTATATTATACCGATAATTTATAAATGAACTATCAAAAATTTGGTATGTCAAAAAAATTTAAAAAATTATTGAAAATTTTGTGCTTCTCACCTAAATTTTTTGATAAACAATTTGCAAAATTAAGAAGAAAAACAAATAAAAGAAAAAGAGGAGTGTCATATTCAAGGTGGCAAGTTAAATCCTTAAAATTGTAAATTCTACGTAAAAGTTGAAACCATGCAACTATATTGTATACCCATTCGCTGGGATTAAATAATTATATGTAAAATAATCTTATAAAACAATTTATTTTCTATGGATTTTGAGTTGGATGTCAAAATTGTGGTGGATAGTATAAACAACTTGAAATCAAATAACTCAGAATTTGGTGTTATTTGCGAATACAACCGTCTTATGACTCTTCTTTTTACGAATTCTTATATTAAATTCATTAGAAGACAAGCTAAAAAAGTTATTTATATTTTAATGCTGACGGCTCTTTATTTTATTAATTTTTATAATTTTAGTATTTGTCCAACATGTATTCAAAATATTATTATTAATAAAATAAATTGATCTTTTTCTTAAAAAACAATTATCTTTTGTATACCTATGTCAATTGTACAACATTATTAATATTATTAAAAAGCACCTCTTTTTATCATCAAAGGTTGAACATTAATTAAAGAAATGAATTATAATAACTAGGTGTGTTGAAATGAAAAACATATTAAATTGATATAATTTAGAGACTGAATAAAAATTCTAATTTTAGGGAAGGTTATTTTACAGCTCCTTAATAGGTAAAAATGTTTAAATGTTTTTGGCACTTCATGAGCTTTAAACGTTATAAAAGAGTCTATTAAAACTTTATTTGTCGCATGCAATGAGATAAAAATATGACTAAAACTTTCAAATTTGTGTATTTTATCGTTTTATTTCTTACCTTATTTCTTGCTGCAAAGACTGTTGAAGGTAATTTAAATTTTCATTTTTTTTATATATTTTTTTAATAAATTTTATTTTATATATAACATTTTATCTCATTTAAATAATAATATTTTATTCTATTTCTTTATTACAGTATTTATTTACTGTGAAAAAGATTTTGATTGTCCACCAATTTTTTTTCTCAAGCACTCGTGCTTGAACAATAGATGTGTATATGATCATATGGAGAAGAAATAAATTAAGTATCAGATCCAATAGATTATTACACTTGCACTTTGCATGGAAGAATGATTTCTTACACAAACAAAATAAATATACTTAATACACTTTATTGTTTCAGACTTGCCAATTAGCTATTGTGATGGCACCAAATAATTGTTTTTTTATTTGATTTGATTTTTATTTTTAATGTCGTAGACTTTAATTTTCAATTATGGGGATAACATATTAGTTATGAAATTAAATAAGACAGAAAAATATTATAATTGGATTCTAGCAAAAGTATTCTATCAACCACTACAATTTATTCAGTGCCAATCTCTGCGATGGTTTTGATTCAATAATTCGTCGATGGTTTTTATTATTTGTATATTATGGATGCATATCACAATTCTCGTCGCCCTTAAAATTGAATCCGACAGTCTTACTATTTTAATATTGTCAAAAATATCTCTGATAAAAAAAAGCCGAACAAAATCTTTAGAAAGTTCAAAATTTCCAACACATATGAAATTTCCGGTAGTCAGTTATATTGACATTTCTGATAAATTGCAAAATGGAAATTTTAAAATGTGTAATTTTATATCGGAAATTTCGTACAAGTTGAAATTTTCACTAGTGTATGTACTGAGGATTTTTTAACGATCAGAATTTTGCTAACATTTTTGTAAGACTGTGATTGCACCGATAGTTTTGTGTGGTTCATAATGAAACCAAAATTGTATAAATAGAGGTCCTCTGTGAAAAATATCTCAAAATGTCTCTTCCTTTGCTTCTTATTAAGGCAGGAGTGTATTTATGTTGGTGCACAAGAATCAAAGATGATTGAAATAATGGGAGAATAATGAGAGTGACGGCTACACAAAGGAGAAAGAAATAAGGATTGTTGTTATAAATGACATTTACACTAGTCTATTTATACAAAGAGAAAAATTGACACATAGGCCCTAATAAAGCTAAACTTGATGACTAAGATAAAAGGTACAAACAGTACAAACTAAGAAATACTAAAGTACCCTTAAAACTAAACTTAATAGCTAAGCTAAAGAAACCAAAAGTTAAACATATTTCTGGACACAACCTCAGAAGTTCTACAACTTCTGAGCAACACTAGAGCATCATAACTTCTGAGCACAACCAAAAGTTCTGGACTCAACTTCTGAATATTGAATTATTCTTCAATACCATCCCTTAATTCATATTCTAAACAAAACTAACTACACCAATTCCATCCCTTAAGAGAAGAAATTGATCCGTCTTGATTGCCTTCGTCAGAACATCTGCCAACTGCTTCTGGGTGCTACAGTGCACAACTTCTAATGTTCCGTTCTGAACTTGACTTCTCAAGAAATGATACTTAGTCTCAATATGCTTGCTTCTTCCATGTAACACATGATTTCTGGCACGATTGATTGCAGACTTGTTATCAATCATCAGCTTCAGAGGCTTCTTTACTTTAATCTTCAGATCTTCTAATAAGTTTAGAAGCCACAATATACTCAGCTTCACACGTTGATAGAGAACCAACAACTTGCTTCTTGGAACTCCAAGAAATAGGACCTCCCAGAAACTTGAATAAGTATCCAGAAGTACTTCTTATATCAACTCTATCTCCACACCAATCAGAGTCAAAGTAACTCATCAACTCTGATTCTGCCTTTCTTCCAGAAGAAAATAATACTCCAAACTTCAAAGTTTCCTTGATATACCTCAAAATTCAAACAACGGCTTGATAATGGGACCACTTAGGTTTACTCATGAACCTACTAACCAATCCAACTGCATAGGAAATATCAGGTCTGGTATTACACAAATACCTTAGAGAACCAACCAGCTGTTTGAAGATCGTAGCACCCACATCTTCACCCTCAAAATTAGAATCTAATTTATGATTGGTTTCTAACGGTGTAACAACAACCTTGCAATTCTCCAGCTTGAACTTCTTCAGAAGTTCTAGTTCATACTTCAGCTGATGCAAAATGATATCCTCCTTTTAGTACAAAACTTCCATCCCTAGAAAATATACCATATTTCCTAGATATGTCATCTCAAATTCATTCATCAGCATTTTCTTGAACTTGATTAAATCTTTTGGACAGATCCCCATAAGAAATATGCATCAACATAAAGACACACTAGAATCATATTTCTTCCAGAATGTTGAACGTAAACTCCATATTTCTTCTCACACTTCTGAAACCCAAATGAATCAATCTTTTAATTCCAAGCTCTGGGTGCTTACTTTAATCCATATAGAGCTTTATGTAACTTGTACACCATCCCTTCCTGATTATTTTTCACGAAGCCAGGAGGTTGTGACACGTATACCTCCTCTTGTAATGGACCATTCAGAAATATTGACTTCACATCCAAATGCATCAGCGACCAATTTCTATTTGCAGCTAGAGAAATCAGCAGTCTAATTGTTTCATGTCTAGTTACAGGTGCAAATACCTCAAAATAGTCTAGTCCAGGTTTCTAAAGAAAACCTCTGGCCACTAGCCTTGCTTTGTGCTTACCAACTGATCCATCTGGCTTAAGCTTCACCTTGAAAATTCATCTGACGTTGATGGCTTTCTTCTTCTTTGGAAGTTCTGTCAACTTACAAGTTTTGTTTCTTTCTATTGCCTCAAGTTCTTCTTTTATGGAATTCAGCCAGACTTTCTTCTTGAGTGCTTCTTCTATACCCAAAGGTTCAGAGTCTACTAACATGGCACACTGAATGATTTCTCCCTAAGAGTCAAGTTCGGTGTATTGCAACATGTCAAAATCTGCAAACCTTCTAGGTATGGTTCTAATTCTTTGTGGCCTCTGAACTTGTTCTCCAGAACTTGGAACAATATTAACTTCTGGACCTTGTCTAGAAACCCTATCTTCAGAATTTCCACCTTCAAAAACATGATCATCTCCAGAAACTTGTACTCCAGAACCTATGTCTTCAGAGTTTTCCCTTCCAGAAGCATGATCACCACCAGATTCTGGATCATCATCAGAATCTGGATCAGAATCAGATTCATCATCTTCAGAGTCTTCAGAATTATCTTCTAACTCTGACTCTTCTTCAGAACTTTCAACTTCTGACTCGTCTTCAGAAGTTATCTCTACATCAGAAGTTGGTTGAGACTTACTCCAATCCCAAACTTCTGACTCTTCACAATAACGTCTCTGCTGACTTCAACTTTGTTAGTTTCTGGACAATAAAGTGTCTATGCACCTGTACTGTGGTACCCCACCAGTAACATCACTTTCCTTCTATCATTCAACTTCTTCCTTCTAGCTTCTGGAACGTGTTTGTAACACACAAAACCAAAAAATTTCTGATTACTAACACTTTGCTTCTCTCCAGTCCACTTCTCTAAAGGAACAATTCCCTTCAGCTTCTATGTAGACGATTATTAAGCACATATGTTGCAGTAGCAACATCTTCTCCCCATATGTTGTGAGGAAGCTTCTTCTCTTTTAGCATAATTCTCGTCATATCAAGAAAGGTATGATTTCTTCGTTCATCAAGACCATTGTGTTGAGGAGTATAAGGAGTAGTAACTTCATGCTCAATTCCATTCTCATCACAAAACTTCTGGAATTCTGTAGAGTTATACTCACCTCCACCACCCGTTCTGAGAATATTTAACTTCTGACCACTTTGATTCTCAGTCTTCACCTTGAACTTCTGGAATTCTGTAAACACCTCATTCTTAAACTTGATGAGTGTTACCCATGTCATTCTTGTGAACTCATCTACAAAAGACACAAAATACCTATTTCCTCCAAGAGAAGGTTCTGGAAATGGTCCACACACATCAGAATATACTACTCCCAGAGCATGTTTTGCTCTTGGGGCTACTTTTGATACAAATGGAAATCTGGGTTGCTTGCCTTTCATGCATACCTCACATGATTTCTCAGGCTTCACAATCTTTGGAATTCCACGTACAAGCTTCTTAGAACTTAGATGCCCTAAGCTTCTATAGTTCAGATGCTCCAATCTCTTGTGCCACAGCTTACTATCTCCTTCAGAGCCTTCTACACTAAGACACTCTATTTCAGTTGTTTCTACATTCACCTTGAATGTTATGTTGCTTCCCTGTTCAGATTGCATAATCAACTTCTGATTGGAATCATTCAACTTCAAGAGATTTTTCTTCGTAAAAATTGAGAAACCTTTCTCAATGAGCTGACCCACACTTATCAAATTACTTTTGATTCCAGGAACATACCAAACATCCTTGATTAGAACATTCTTCCCATTCTTCACCTTTACTTTGACATTTCCCATACCTTTTGCATTAAGGTACTTATCATCAGCACATCTGATCTTTGTCCTCCTTCTGGAATCAAAATCTGTCAACCATTGTTTGTTTCCAGTCAAGTGATTTGAACAACATGTGTCTATATACCACCAATCTGCCAAACATCTTCCATCAGACTCTAAAGCCATCAATAACATAGGTTCATCATCTGAATATCCTTTGGCTATGTTTGCTTCTTCTGATTTCCTTCCTTTGTTTGACCAGTAATCTCTAGCAAAATGGCCAAACTACTTACAACAGTAACATTGAACTTTCTTCTTCTCCTTTCCCTTCTAATGTTTCCTCTCATCAGAAGTTGAGGTTTCTGACTTCTGGAATTTATCACCACGTCTATTCTTGGCCTCTGACCAAGAATGCTTCTGGTCCTTCTTGAGAAAAGAAGCTTTTAGAGCCTGCTCAACTTCCCTCTCAGAAGTTCTTTCAGTCAGACGCAACTCATGTGCTTCTAGATGACTTTGCAGCTCTTCTATTCTAATGGTTTCCAGATCTTTAGAATGTTCAATTGCTACAAAAATGTAATCAAATTGAGGAGTAAGTGACCTTAATACCTTCTCTATGATTACTTGTTCAAAAAGAGTTTCTCCGCAAGCCTTCATCTCATTAGTGATCAGAATCACTCTAGAGATATACTCTGAAACCTTCTCATTGTTCTTCATATTGAGATTCTCATATTGCTTTCTCAAGGACTGAAGCTTCACCTTCTTCACTGATGCGTCACCACCGTAACAACTGACCAGTGTGTCCCACACCTCCTTTGACATCATAGAATCAACAATCTTCTCAAACACATTCACATCCATACACTAATGGATGAAGAACAACGCCTTTTGATCTTTCTTCCTCTTGCTTCTCTGTGCCTCTCTCTCTCTCTCTTCTTCTGTTGCATCTTCTGTAACCTGAATATACCCATCAATAACAAGCTCTAGAACATCTTGAGCTCCAAATAACACGTGCATATAAATCATCCATTTGTTCCAGTTCTTGCCATCAAAAACTGGAAGTTTGGTACTCATGTTGTCGTTTCCGTTCATCTTCTATCTTGTTCCGTACACTCAGATCTTCACTCACACAGTGTTTCCCAACCCACAAAAATTAGAAAAGGTGATTTTGTTACAATTTTGTTCAAAGATTCAACGTGAACCCAGAAACAAAATTAATCACACAACATAAACTCACGTTCACTCGTGTTTCCCTGTGTTTCTAACCAGAAGCTTTGATACCAATTTGTTGGTGCACAAGAATCAAAGATGATTGGAATAATGGTAGAATAATGAGAGTGACGGCTACACAAAGGAGAAAGAAATAAGGATTGTTGTTATAAATGACATTTACACTAGTCTATTTATACAAAGAGAAAAATTGCCACATAGGACCTAATAAAGGAAAACTTGGTGACCGAGATAAAAGGTACAAACAGTAAAAACTAAGAAATACTAAAGTAACCTTAAAACTAAACTCAATATTTAAGCTAAAGAAACCAAAAGTTAAACATATTTCTGGACACAACCTCAGAAGTTCTACAACTTATAAGCAACACCAGAGCATCGGAACTTCTGAGCACAACCAGAAGTTCTATACTCAACTTCTGAATATTGAATTATTCTTCAATAATTTCAACGGAGACAATCCTCCTGTTGAGTTCAACCTTCCAGATGGCACCACATATCTCGCCAACTTGACATATAAGTTAAATAAATTACGGTTAGATAATGATAACAGAGTGGTGAGAAAGATTGAGTTCGTGAAGATTGATTGATATTAATGGCATGGTGAAATACAACCTTGTTGAGTTGAAGACCGATGAACATGTGTCGGTCATGTGGAAATCATTTCATCGTATGATAACTAAGGGACCAATCCAGTCTAATGCGGAAATTTCGAGATATATCAACAACATAATCAAGATGTTGAAACTTCCTGAATCATTTGGTATTGTCTAGGTTTGCATGTTTTTTTAATTTATATTTGTTGTAATGTTGTAAGTTATGTTCATCATCGAAACATGTAATCGACAAAATATTATGTAATAAAAAGTGATGCGCTAAATAGTATGAGTCACAAAATAAGTCAAAACACTCACACACACACACACACACACACACACACATATATATATATATATATATATATATATATATATATATATATAAACTCAAATAACTAAATAGACCCCACGAGCTATGTGTCATATCTGAGATAATCCAGTAGAAACCTCATCATTTGGGTTTACCCAACTTATTAGGTTATCCACAATAACAACAATCATGGTGCAACGCTCTTGGTCATTTGTGCCTGGATGGAGGAGGTGGTGGGGGCACATCATCTTCCAGTACCTCAGCCTCAATAACCCATGATCTAAAGGTCCCCTAGCATCGAAAGTACCTACAGTAGGTCCCCTAGCATCAGAAGCACCTACGGAAGGTATTATGATACGAGGGTGTGATATAGTGAGATACCACTCCATATAATTATCCTCACACTGCAACGGGTGTTGAATCCTTACTATTCTAGCCTTAATTGCACTTGCAATATTGATGATGTTACCCTGAAACCATCAGTCAATGCCCCCAACTGGAGAACTGGTCGAGGGATGCCATGGGCATAACCATATTGCCGCTAACACCTCTCAGACACCAAGGTCCCCCACCTTATATGACCTAAATATAAGGAAGACTCATCAAAATCATAGTGGGTCGATGAGATGTGTATGTTGTCCGTATGATATCAAATACTAACAAAGCTTCAAGCAACATCATGTAATCTGCAACACCACCATAATGAGCTTGCATGACCTTCCATCTCCTCGCCTGTGGAGCACTCGCTGGAGCATGTTGCACTCTCATATCACAGATGTTGGGGGGAATGCTTGTATATCTAGCACTGAAGAAATAAAAATTAATTAATGTTGCAAACAATAATAATTAAAACAATTCAAAAAATGCTCGTATACTTGGAATAACCTCAAATAATCATCAAGTTGTTTGGTCTCAAAGACAGTTGCAACTTCAAGTTCCCTATAAAGCATGGTCAATGCAACTACTCCTCAAGCCCAGCATGGAGCCTCTAGGCTACTGAACAGTGACAAGTATCGAACATCAATATAAATATGAAACTTATCCATAGAGACAGTGTGAGCCATCAGATGTAGCTTCTACGCTCTTGCGGCAACCTCACACATATATGCCGCAACAAGCTAATGGTACTTGTCCCGAAGCCAAGACATCTAAAGGTGAGCTCCTTTGTTAGCATCAAACTCTGTTAGCACGACTGCCTTTATGACTTGCAAATCCTCTATAACCTGATGCAATTCCTTTACATGGTTAACGACATTAGCAGTAAATAATGTATCGAAGATATGGAGATAAAACAACGAGGAGACATCATCCAGAGTGATAGTCATCTCCTCAAATGGAAGATGGGAGGAAAATGTCTCTGAGTGCCACCACTCAACAAAAGCATACATAAGGGAATCATCAAACAGGGTCAGTGAGCAGTCGACTAACTCCATGAGAAAAAATTAGAAGCAATACGTCTGACCTGCTCAAGCATAGAACTCAGTGGGAAGTTCTTCAACTTTGATTGTGGGATGTGACCTTAAGCATCAGACAGTCCTGTAATAAACAAAGTTTAAAAAAATTTAGTAAACTTTCAACACATCACCAAACCATAATAAATAATTTTCAATCAAAAAGGTATAACATATATACCTCTCCCTACCATATTCTATATGTGACATGGTCAACATACTCTTTGAGCATAGATCGGTCACTGAGTTTTCCCGGGAAGGCTCTCCCTTTATGAACAAATGCTTTTGTAGGAACATGATTTGTAGTGTCTGTATCATTAAGAGTATCATCATCGACAACCAGAGTTATGAGAGCCACCTCGTCAGCAATTTGAGGTATGGGAGCCACCTCATTAGCAACCTCAACAAAAACAACCTCCTCAGCAAGAGGTACGTCATCGGCAACTTGTTGAACCATTGGCTCAAAGACATGAGACTTCAGTATGAAGCTTTACTGAAGAATCAGACATGGACATTAACCACTCTTCCACCAAATTAAAAACATGTGAGATGCAAGTGGGTCTTCAAGGTTAAAGAGAATCATGATAGTTCCATAAATAAGTTCAAAGCTCGAGTAGTTGCTAAGGGGTTTCATCAATAATTTGGATTTTATTTCAATGAGACTTTTTTTCACTAGTTAAACCTATAACCTTGCGTGTTATTCTCACCTTAGCTCCCAATCACAAATTGGAGCTACATCACATTAATATCAAAATTCCTTTTAAAATGGCTCATTTCATGAATATATTTACACGGTTTAACTTGCTAGTTTGGAAAATCATTATACTTCTCTAATTTGCAAACTATATAAGATGCTTTATGGGCTCAAACAAGCACCTCATGTCTGGTATGAGAAACTCACTCATGCTTGGTTCAATTTGGTTTTTGTCACAGCAAGTATGATCACTCTCTTTTCATATATTCTCATCGAGGTTTCACTCTTTATGCTTTGATAAATGTGTATTATAAGTTTTCTCTCAAGAAGTTGGAAGCCCTTGAGTATTTCTTGTGCATCAAAATCAAGTGCTTAGCTTCAAGAAATATTTTTCTCACTATTAGAAATATGTTTGTGATACTTGCTAAAGCCAATATAAGCAATGATAATGGTGTTCCCACTCTCATGCTTAACACGTGTGAACTCAACAAGCATATATCTTATCCTCTTCATGATACATTCATGTATTGATCCGTGGTTGGTGCACTTTAGCATGTTGCCCTTACTCGTTCTGATATTGCTTTCAGTGCCAATAAAGCCAATCAATACATGGTTTCCCCTCTTTAGTCTCAATAGGTAGGTGATAAACGTGTCCTACACTATCTCAGTGGCCTTTTGATCATGGTTTTCTCATTTCTCCAACATCAACCTCGTGCAAGCTTTCACTTCATGCCTTCAGTGATTCTAAATAGGCAAGTGATCCTAATGATAAGCATTCAACATCTGATTCATGTATCTATCTTGGTATAAATCTTGTTTCGTAGAGCTTGAGGAAGCAGCCTTTGGTGGCTCGTTCTAGCAAGAAAGACGAATATAGTATTATTGTATACATTATGTCTCAATTTCATTGTTTTAAGTCGCTTCTTCTAGAACTTCATGTACTGTTTCAGTCTCCTGCGCCTAGCTTTGTGATAATCTTAGCGTGGTTTTTTTGTCCCATAATTCGATTATTCATGTGTAATTTCCATACTATTTAAGATCCAACATGTTCCAAGATCTCTTCAAGTTGCAAATCCACTTACCAAGCCTCTAGGAACTGCCTCTTTTCAAAAGCTTTGCAGCAAGCTCAAAGTTGTCGTTATCAGCCCTCCATGAGCTTGTGGAGGAATATTAGGAGGTAAGAGTAACATAGCTTTGTATATGCATTGATGTATGTTAAATAAGTGTATCATCATGCACATACATGCATATCTATAATTAACTCTTGCACCATCCACCATGCATCATTTTCTATAAATAACTGGTTATGGTATTGTGAATCTTGAGATATACTAAATGAATACGTAATTTTTTAAATCTTCCAAAAATTGAATTGTATTTTCCAAATGGTATTCTATTCAAGGTTGATAAACTAAACTTATACTTAGCTTTGTTTATTACACCTCTTAGAGACCTTTTTTTGAAATTAAATGGAAATATTTTTTCTCTGTATAATGCACTTCTATACTCAAAACCCATGCAAAAACAAAAGTCATCCAAGCAAGAACAAATTTAACAATTTCGACAATAAACTATCAGAGAAGTAAACCAGTCGCACAAAGAAATACTATTTCTAGCTAACCAAATACCCCACACAGTTGTTAACCACACTAGACCTTCAAAGCCTTCTACAAAAAAGTTCTTCATCCTGGTTGCATGCTTACATAAGCTATTTTTGGTGTTAATATCCTTTATATAGATATCCACGATAAAATCCACGCCAAGCCAAACTTCAATGCTTATCAAATCTGAATTCTAACTGCACTTTGAAATAAAATATGGTGAATATTTTTGTTCTCAATGAAACACACAATGCATGACCTTTCATGGTTTCCAAGCGCCACACTTCTCTTCACGAGTTGGTCCTTTGTAGCAATTATGTAGAGAAAGAATCTCCAAAAAGAATTTTGGGAGGGGCCTCGAATTTCATCAAAGCATTCAATGAAGAAGCAAGCTCTTCATCCAAAACGATACCTGAGAAACCATAGAGCAATAAAATATAACAAGAGTTAACAGAAAATCTCCCTGAAGCCTACTCCTTCCACAAAACACAACCTGCAATAGAAGATCACGATTCAACATTAGACAGATATTCCAGCTCCTAGATACCTGTTGACCAAACTCCCATATAAAAAACACTACCCAATTTTTTGACTGCTAGTGCATATAATTTTATATATACTTCCATTATCGATTTATCATTGTACCATAAACTAAGAAAAACATACACAAATGTGCAGTCCCAAATTTGACATAGAATATAATTACTGAAGTTTATCTGGTCCTGACATCTTTGAACCCAATACTCATCAAATATCTCCACTAAATTGATGATTTTCTATTTCTTCTTCCGTTCTCACTTATACACACCTTCATAGATGGGTTATGATACCTATGGTTGAAGATACATACCAAATCATTTCTTTTTCCACCAAGGCCATCTATATGAAGAGCCCATCTGCTTACATTTTCTTCAGATATTGGGTTTCCCAACTCGACTATGAAGTCGACCAACACCTATGATTTGATGCTAGTTCTCGGGGTGAATTCAATATCATACTCGGACAATTCCACAACCCATGTGATCATTTCCCCATCTAGATCTGGCTTCTTCAGTATCTGTTTGATAGGATGATTAGTTCTTACGGTTATCAAATGAACTTGAAAGTAATGATTCAACTTCTGGATTGTTGTCACCAATGCCAATGCTAACTTTTTGATCTTCTGGTAGCACTGCTCAGCTCCTTTCAGAACTTTACTGAAGAGGTACACCGGCTTTTCCCCATCTTCCCCTTCTTGTACAAGAACCGAGCTTGTGGCTTTGTCCGAGACCGCCAAGTATAGGGTCAAGGGTGCATTCACACGATGTTGGGGAGAGGATAAGAAGCGTTTTACTCCTTGAAAGGCCTATTCACACGATGTTGTCCGTTCGAATTCTTTTGACTTCCTTGGGGCCACGAAAAAATAGACCGCTCTTTCTCCAGCTCACGACAGAATATGGGATAGAGCAGCTAACATTACCGTCAGTTGTTGTACCACCTTTTTCGAATACGGGATACGCATATCTAAGATCGCCTGGTATTTTTCCGGGTTGGATTTTATTCCTCAATTCGTGAGCATGAACCCTAGTAATTTTCCAGCTTGTACTCCAAAGATACATTTGTCTGGATTAAGCCTCATATTATACATCCTTATGGATGTGAGTATTTCTTTCAGGTCTGGTCTGTTACATGATGTTTCTCCTTGGTGGTTTTGAAGACCATGTCGTCTACATACACTTCCATATATCTTCCGATTGAGTGACAGATACCTTATCCATTAGTCGTTGGCAAGTTTCTTCCGCATTTTTAATGCCGAATGGCATTACCTCATAATAATAATTACTCTGATCTTTCATGAAGGCTATTTTTGGTGTATCAGACGTGCTCATGTGGATTTGGTTGTATCTAGATTAGGCGTCCATGAATCTGAGCAGCCTCTAACCTGAGGTCTCGTTAATTAGTCGATCTATCTACAATAGATATGAGTCCTTAGAGCACGCTTTATTGAGGTCTGTGAAGTCGACACACATATGTCATTTCCTTGTTTTCTTTTTTACCATAATCGCATTGACCATCCAAGTAGGATATTCGATTTCTTTAATGAAGTCGGCGTCGAGAAGCTTCCCAACCTCATCTTTTATGACCTTATTCTTTTCTTCTCCACCTTTCCTCTCACTATGATTGTTTTGGAATTCGCACAATTTCCAAAGGTAGTCAGTACTGAGAGATGTCCCAATACTTGTACTTAAGGGTGTTCAAAACCAAATCAACCCAATAGAAAACTGCAAACCAAACCAAACCAAACCGAAACAGCAAAAAACCACATTTGATTTGGATTAGTTTGGGTCATTTTTTAAAAAAAACCGCATGGTTTGTTCGGTTTGCGGTTTGTATTTTGCAAACCCAACCAAACCGAATCAAACTGCATTATGTTACAACCTAAATTTTACTTAACTCGCGTCTAACTCAAACCTAAACCTATTATACATTAGCCTTATGATTATGGACAATTTTCTCATCTTTACAGTTATGGTTTCACTTTCAATCTTCTTAAATCTCTCCTAGAACTATCACTCTATCTTCACCACTTACATATTACCTCTTTTTCTCTAATATTTACTCTCTTATATTGTTTCTTTTTCACCTTCTTATTTTTTATGCAATTTTTCCTTCTTTCAAATTCATTTTATCGCACATCTTTATCTCTAATCTCTCCTCTCTTGTGTTCTTTCTTTTTCATCTTAATTAATCTCTCATCTCTTCTATTTTTTTGTTTTATTAGAATGTTTTTCATATTTTTATGCTATTATTTTATGTTTATTATTTCACTTTTGTCTAATCTAACTTTTACATATTAAATGGGAAGTTATTGTCCAAATATGATTAGTTTTGTTGTTATTTGGTAGTGTATGAATGACCAAATATAAAGTTATATTGTCATCTATATGTGTATGTGTGACTCAACAAATTATTTGTATAAAAGTGAACCAACCGAATCGAACCAAACTGCATTTGTTTGGTTTGGATTTTTTCCTAAATTAGTCAACCAAACCAAACCTAACCGCACATCGTTTTCATCCACAGTTTGGATAATTTTTTGCGTCAAAACCGCCCAAACCGCACCGCGAACACCCCTACTTGTACCTGTTCTCCAGAGAATCTGACTAAAGTACCATTCAAGGGTATTAGTTCAGCTGCATCAAACTCCATTGCCTTAAAGGCTTCTGCCCAGTGGTTTTTACACGAATATTTAGCATGTTTTTCAGTTGATTTTTCTTTTAATTGTTGAGCATTTTAGTTCTTATTTCTGAATTTTATGCTTTGGTTGTGTGTTTGAGTATTTTCAGGGTCAGAGGAATAAAACAGGACAAATCGTGGTAAATGAAGTGCAAAAATCTGAATATTGGAGGCTACATAGGTCCTAACTCAGTCACCCATGTCATAGCATACGACCCGTGTTAGGAAATTGTGCATAGAGGCAGTTTGGGAGAAGAAGCAGGGGCTGACACGGGTGCCCGTGTCAGGAAGTCTGGGTGAAAGTTGGTCTTTGGAGTGACGGACAGAGGCCGATGCGGGTGCCCATGTCAGGTGAGACGGCCCGTGTTGGCCAGGACGTTGAGAATTCTAATTTTTGGAGTTTTAAGTGTTTTTGGATCATTAAGGGTATTTTGGACATTTGGCACTATTGAGGGATGACCTAACATTATAAAAGCCTGTTTTGAACCAAAGGAGGAGGACTTTTTGGAAGGAGAGAATAATTCAGGATAGAAGAGCATAAACTCAATAGCTTTGGGAACAGAGAATTCTTCATGCGCGAGAGCAATTTAAGATCGAAGACCCAATCTATTGTAATGTCTTTATCTAATATTTTGATCATGCTACCTTTGAACTCTATGATAGGCTAAACCCTCCAATGTTAGGGGGTGTCCCTAATTTGTGATGTTAAGAATACTGATCACTTTGTTTTAATCAATATTTTAGTTCGTTATGCATCAATTTGATTATTTAGATTAACTCATAGTTTGACCCTATTGGACCATAGGATTTCACTATTTTAACACATTAGAGCCGGATGGTCGTGTTAAGGTTTTATAAATAATGATATTATTAAGGATTTCACCTACGACTAGGTTAATCCTATGATAACCAGAATAGTTCTTAATAATTGCATGCTTAACCTCTCTACTAATTTTAATGGAAATTGAAATTAGGAAAAAAGGTTAAAGATTTTTTCACTAAGGAATTAGGAAAAGATAATATTGAGAATCGGTAATTGAGGCTGATGAACTTGTTGAATAGATCAAAGAGTGAAGGTTATTACATGACAAATTATACACTCACCCTAGCATACTTTAACCAAACAAAAAGTCAATTTTTATCTTGTGCCAATTTACTTTCTGCAAGGATTTATTCCCACCAAACTCAAAACTATTGTTTCTGTTCAATTGAATAAACCATCTAACTCAGTATTTCGTACGCAATCCTCAAGATCGATACTTGGGGTAAATCTCATTATTACTACATCGATAAAAATAGTTCACTTGCTATTTTTCTGATCAAGTTTTTGGCGCTGTTGCTGGGGATTGCCAAAATACAGAGTTCGTTATTGTTCAATTGAAATTTTATTGCTATGCAATTAAAATTTTATTTTTTGTTAATTTTCATTATTAATATATTTTCACTTATTTTGTCTAACCTTTGATGCGAGGTAAGGCCTCAGCTGAACTTCTTTTTGACGCAAAGATCGAAAGAACTTTTCACGCAATGAGAAGGCAAGCTAGGAGAAACAAACTGACTTCCAAGGAAGACACTACCTTAATTCATTCAGAGCATCAAGATTCAGATTCAGAACACCACTCAGAGCACCAAGAGATAAAGTCAGATTCAGACGCTGAAACCATGGGCAAAAATCCATCTGAGAGACTACTTGGTGACTATGGTGGACTGAATGCACCGACTGGTAGAGTCACTATTGTAAACCACCCAATGAATGTACAAAATTTTCAACTGCATCCCAGCACTATCACTCAACTTGAGAGAAGATCATTTTCGGGAAGGTTGAGTGAAGATGCTAACAAGAAGTTACAAAGATTTCTGACCATGAGCACCACCTAGAGGATTGATAGTCATATTGAGGAACAAAAGAAACTGAGAATGTTTCCTTTCACTTTGGCAGATGATGCTGACGAATGGTTCTTTTCCCTTCCGACTGGTAGTATAACAACTTGGCAAGAGATGGAAACTGCATTCTTAAAGGAGTATTTTCCTGCAGCTGTGTTTATGCGAAAGAGGTATGAGATCCTGGACTTCAAGCAAAAAGAGGGTGAGTCACTAGGGGATGCCTTTAAAAGATTCAAAAGACTCCTACTGGCTTGTCCTACTCATAATCTAGATCAAACTGAGCAGATGCAGATGTTTGTGAATCGGCTAAGAATCAAGACAACATAGTTGATTGGCACAACAACTGGTGGCTCAACAAATTTTTCAACAGTCACTGGTGCGCAGAAGATAATTGAAGCAATTGCTTCAAATGAGCATTTGGAGTTATATGATAGAATTGCCAACAAGCTAGAGGGAATCATTTATTTGAAGTTGGAACCTAATAGACAATTGAAAATTGAAGAGACTATTGCTGCAGAGATGGAGAAAAAACATAAAGCTATGAACATGGGTACTCAACAGGTAGCTCAAGTTAAAAATGTTATTTGTGATATTTGTAGTGGACCACATATTATTGTGCAATGTCTTGCAACTCCAAAACAAATTGAGGGGATAAAATTCTTGAAGCAAAATAATCCTTATTCTAACACATATAATCCTTGGTGGAAGAATCATCCGAATTTTGCCTAGAAAGATCAACAACAACAAACTCCTCAAAAGGCAGAACGGGAGGTAGCTATTGAAAAGATGGTTGCCCATACTTCCCAATTTCAAGAAGAAACAAGAAGCAATCACCGGAACACCACAGCTGCAATTAAAAATTTGGAGGTCCAAATGGGGAAGAGTACACAACAAGTAGCTCTACAAGCTCAAGGCAGTCAAAAGAGTCATGAGAGTGTGAATATTGTCACAACAAGGAGTGAAAAGGCTTCCAAAGAAAGAGAAGAAGGGGTGAAATTTGATGACACCATTATAGAAGTGGACTTAGAAGTGAGAGAACACAAGAGAAAGAAGGAAGAAGTGGTACCACCTTTGAAGCCTGCTGAAGAGGATATTAAACCTGTGATTCAGCTGCCATATCCCTCTCGAGTGGCAAAGAAGGACACAAAAGAGAAAGAGTTTGACAAATTTGTGAAATTGTTTAAGAAGCTAGAGATCAACATACCTTTCTTTGAAGCACTCGAGAAAATGCCTTTGTACCAGAAATTCATGAAGGAGGTTCTATCCAAAAAAAGGCCAACAGATGGTGAACAAGTACCCGATGATGAGAAATTGTGTGCGGTCACGCCCGACAGAAAAACTCCTATCAAGCAGAAGGATCCAGGATCAGTTGCAATACTTTGCACAATAAAAGACAAAAAATTCAAAAGGGTTCTAATTGATTTTGGCTCTAGTGTGAGTTTAATGCCATTACCAATCTTCAAGAAGCTCGATATTGAAAAGATAAGCGGGAGTGGAACAAAATTAAAATTTGATGATCACACCATCAAGAAGTCATATGGGATAACTGAAGATGTGTAGGTCAAGATTGAAAATTTTTCTTTTCTAGTGGATTTCCAGATCATGGACATACCTAAAGATGAAGAGATTCAAATCATTCTTGGTCGACCTTTTCTATTGACTAGCAGGTGCAATTTTGATATCGAGACAGGTCATCTAACCTTAAAATATTTTGATGAGGAGGTAACCATAAAGGTGTTTGAATTCAAGAAGCAAGGTGTAGGTAAAAAGAATAAATTTTCAGTTGGTATGGTCAAAGTAGAAGGAGAGAGCGAAATTTCAAAATCAATCCCTAAAGAAGAAGCATGCAGAATCTCTCAGGTGGCATCAATTGAAATTACAAAGTTCAGTCAAGAAGCCGAGAAGAGAAAGAAGAAGGAATACAAAGGTGAGAAGATGGAAGTTGGAAACAACGGGAACCACGTAGTGGTTAATGCTTTTTATCTTGATGAGTTTTGGGCTGCGGACGAGACAAGCAACAAGGTGTGGAAGAGAAAGTATCCTCCATAAGGGGATAAATCGTCGAGCCAGGCGACGTTAAACGAAGCTCTTAGTGGGAGGCAACCCACGATTTTTATAACATAGCTTTTCTTTTTGTTTTGTTTGCAGGTAATAAAAAGGGAGCCTATTGGTGAAAGCTAGGAGGCAGCATCAAAGTGTGCTACATTACCCTCTATGAGTCACCTTTGTCGAGATTGGTCTGAAACATTGAAGTCAATGTTTAGTTCAAGTTTGGGGGAGGTTTTATTGCATTGTTTGTGTTTATTTAAATTTTTAGGTGGATGTTAATTGTTGTTTAAGCCACAAGTAGAAATTCTCCCAAATTTTGACCGAAATTTTTGCTTTTTAATGAAATCGAGAATAGTATTGTGTGGTGCAGGGATGATTGTTTGATGGTAGAAATTTCGGACTAATGTGACAGTGATATGAGTCTAACTTGTAGATTTGTACCATAGTGCTTGAAGTCTGCAAAGGACTCCTTGAGTAGTTTATCTATACAGTCTGACATAATTCAGATTCACTTGCGGGTATGATTGGTTTAGAAGCAAATAAAAATGGCACCAAATGACAAAAAGGTGGTAAAAGGTAATCGGCCCGCTAATTTGGGTAGCCCTCAACAGATTATTCAGCCCAAAGGGGGTCGATCCCCAAAAGTCATCCAGATGAAGGACAATATATAACCGCAAGGTTTGAAAATTTCATTAGTCATAAAAGGTAGCAAATGCTGCTTGTTTGGTGCCCGAACAAGTGAAGTTCTTGGATAGTCATGTGCATGTGATGATTATCATAATTTTAAGTGCCTTAATTTGAGTGTGCGAATGAAAAGGGAGGAAAATCAAAAAAACAAGACTTAAGTACGAAGCATAGTTGGGGAGGTATTTTCGAGTCATGTGAATGTCGAGCGCACTACTTTCTGAACAATGTGAACTGAAGTCTCGCATATGAGAATTGGGCTGCTTTGATTTTCATGAGATCTAATAATAGTCGCTTGAGGTCAAGCAACAATTTAAGTTTGGGGGATTTTGACCAGTGGTTTTTACACGAATATTTAACATGTTTTTCAATAGACTTTTCTTTTAATTGTTGAGCATTTTAGTTCTTGTTTCTGCATTTTATGCTTTGGTTGTGTGTTTGAGTGTTTTCAGGGTCAGAGGAATAAAAAAAGACAAATTGGGGTAAAAGAAAAGCAAAAATCTGAATATTGGAGGCTACGAAGGTCCTGACACGGTCACCTGTGTCACAAGACACGGCCCGTGTCAGGAAATTGTGCATAGAGGTAGTTTGGGAGAAGAAGCAGGGGCTGACACGGGTGCCTGTGTCAGCTGACACGGCCCATTTCAGGAATTCAAGATGAAAGGTGGTATTTGGAGCGATGGACAAAGGTCGACACGGGTGTCCGTGTCAGGTGACACGACCCATGTTGGCCAGGACGTTGAGAATTCTAATTTTTAGAGTTTTAAGTGTTTTTGGATCATTAAGGGTATTTTGGATATTTGGCACTGCTGAGGGATGACCTAAAATTATAAAAAACCTATTTTGAAACAAAGGAGGAGGACTTTTTGGAAGGAGAGTATAATTCACAATAGAAGAGCAGTAATTCAACAACTTTGGGAACAGAGAATTCTTCATGCGCGTGAGCAATTGAAGATCGAAGATTCGATCTATTGTAATGTCTTTATCTAATATATTGATTATGCTACTTTTGAACTCTATGAGAGGCTAAACCCCCCAATTCTAGGAGGTGTCCCTAATTTTTGATGTTAAGAATATTGATCGCTTTGTTTTAATCAACATTTTAGTTCGTTATGCATCAATTTGATTATTTAGAATAATTCATAGTTTGACCCTTGTTGTACCCCAAAATTTACCCTCTTTTTTTCTGTATTTTTGGCTCATAAACATAAATGTAGTCACATGTATAGCATTGATCATGGGTTTACCAGATTCAAAATATCCCAAGTATGAAAGAAACAGTGCGCTTCGGCTACTTCAGATATTTTGAGCCAAGAATCGATATTTCTCGGTTCGTACGGCTATTTGCAAGATTTTCTTGTCAGAAAGCTATTTTGGTTAGATTCCATAAGCTTTGGGATCATATCAATATGACCTCCAATTTATCTTTTCAGATCGGAGGTCGGTTCGTCAAGAAAAAGAATTTATTCGCTTACTTCTCAATAAAGTGAATTTTGGTTTTCAATGTGTTTTGGGCACTCCAAAAGGCATATCTCAGATCGTTGGGTATTTTCTGATGATTTTTGACCAGAAAGTCCCTATCATTATCATCTATAACTTTTGTTTGAAATACGGAAGCAAATTATATGAGGAAAGTCCCCGGAAAAATTGATTTCTCAAGTGGTTTAAACTGAATTTTAGTGTTGTTTTGTGCGTTCAATGCACTGAAATATTCTTAATTCCCAGCTGGAAAATTGAAACTGAGCGGGGCTGGTCTCTAAAATTCTGTATTGAAATTATCTTCAACTTTGATTTGCAACTCGAGAGTTGATTCCTCACCAATCAATACCAAAATTGTATTCTTTGGAGTTGATTCTGAGTTGAACCGAGCAATTTTCATCTGATACGTGAACTTCAAAAAATCATATCTCGCTCGATTTTTATCAAAATGAGGTGAAACCGGTGCCAAATTTTCAAAAATTGAGTTGTTTTCATTTGTCTTAGAAATAGCCAAGTTCAAATTTTGATCAGAAGACCCTCGTTCGAGGCATTTTCTTTGAAGAGCGCAAATGAAATCCTGCATGTGTCAGTCACTTGAAAATTTTGCTGAAACTTAAAAAAATTCATATCGTCGTGACCGTTAATCCGATTGACTCAAAATTTTGATTCACAAAAACAAAATCACGTTCGTACATTTTTCGTTTAGAGTCCGACTTCAAATTCTCGACGGATTTAACTATTTTGGACTGTACACGAATTTAATTCGGATAATCGTGATTTGGGCTTAATTGTGGATCCAAGGCACTCTAAGGCCCAAATTTTAACGCTATAAATATATTCTATTACTCATGAAATTGGTAGAGAGAATTATTTGTTAAATTTCACCCAAGAGCTTTCACTTTTCTCTCTCAATTCTCTCTCAACTCAAGTTGCACAACCACCTCCAACCACCGCGCCGAAAAACTTTTTCTAATTTTTTTTTATTTTCTCCTTCTCCGGTATAGCCCCACACTCTTCTATTCTCTCTCAATTCTCAAGGATCAAATCAATCATTTCATCAAGTTTTCTCAAGAACATTCAAGAACGTTCAAGGTGTCAAGGTGAAGAGTTGAAGTTTTTGTCTTCTATTCCTCAAGCTTGCGTCTCCTTCTCTTTCTATTATCTCCACTCTGATTTTGATCATTCTCATCAATTAGATCATTGCTTTGATATTTTGTTCATCAAGTTGACTCAAGCTTCAAGAACAAGTAAGTGATTAATTCAATTAAGCACTTATTTTAAGTAATTTTTTCACTTTATTATTTTCTTGAAATTGAATAGTGAAATTGCTTGCAAATTCCGTGTGGATTCCGATTATTGAATTTGTTTTGTCGAATTCTTTGATTTGATTGCATTTTGGTGACGTTAAAGTGTGTCGGTGTGAAGCTTTTTGCACATTACACACACATACACTTGTGGTGCTGATATTTCTTGCATTTAGGCACATGATTTGAACACTTTGCATCATCAATTGTATGCTCATGCATTAGGAAATGTGTAGATCAATCAAAATGCATTGAGTTATGTGATTAGAGGCTTGCTTTGTGCATGGAATTGTGTCGAAATGTAGGAATTAAGGCACCTAGTTTTAGATACACTTGTACATTGTGCATAATTCACATACACACACTTCGACATAAATTGCGTTTTTGCATATCCTTGCATGTGCATGTAGGATAATTGGAACAATTGAACATGTCGGTGTATGATTTTAAGACATACAAACATGAGGAAACCTCACCTTTCACAACACAAATTTGCAAGCATGCACACACCACAACTTGACACTTTGTGCACTCTATTTCTTTTAGCATTTTTACATGTTTACATTGCATTTAGGTGGGATATGCATAGAGTATGTATCATTTTCACATGATAACACACACACACTTGCACATTCATCCATCTAAACACCACACAACACATGAAAATACGCATTTACATGCATTTTCACACATCTTTTTACATTGAAACTCAATCACACTTGTACATAACTTGTATTCTTCTTTCTTTTGGCTTTTGATTACATGTTATGGATTAAATTCCGATACTTTTAACATTTCAAAACCAAACAAAAACTTGAATCGGAATTTAATTCAAAACATGAAGTTTGCAATTCCATAAGCTTGTTTTTGCGTTTTCATGTGCTGAAACTCATTTTTCCATGAAAGTCCGAAGTAACGGTACATGTCCTCTACATTTTGGCACGTTCCTGAACCGATTTTGGAGGTTTCGGAACCAAATTTTGAGCACAACATGCCTAAACGGATTTGCTCCCCCGTCACTTTAATTCTCAAAAACTACGACTTCCACTCGGAATTAATTAAAAGTGCATACATTTTTGAAACCCTTGACGTTTTTACAAGCAACTATGCAATTTTTAATCGATTTCGAGAAGTTCACTTTTCCGCTCCGATTTCAGAAAACCGCACTCCCATTCCGATTTTTGTGATTTTCTTTCACTTATCGCATGCTTATACTAGTTTATAATCAGTTTTGCAATCAGTTTTGCATTCCGATCATTATTTCTTATACTTGCTTTGCTAATCTTGACACTTTGTTTCATGTACAAGGCATTTCGGAACATTTTCACTTGAGGTATGGATTTCTAGCATCATTGTCGTGCGCTTGTACACCCACGTGTACATTCTATTTGTATGCTTTTTTGGTCTAACTCCGTTTTTGCAGGTCTCGTGTGCTTGTACACCCACGTGTAGATTCTAGTTGTCTGCTTTTTCGGTGTAACTCCGTTCTTGCAGGTGTTTTGCGTTCGTACACACACGTGTACATTCTATTATCTGTTTCTTGGGTTTTACTCCCTTTTTACAGGTGCTTTGTGTTTGTACACATACATGTGCATTCTCTTTATCTTCTTTTTCGGTCCAACTCCGTTCTGGCATGTATCCTTGTATTGGAATGTGTATACACATGTTCTTTGTCTTGTACGCATATGCGTATATTCTATTGTCTGTTTGTTGGGTTTTCTCCTCTCTCGCATGTGTTATTGCTTTAGATACGCATGAACGCGTATTCCGTCTATCCTATTGATGCCTTGAGCATTTCTCACCCGTTTACTCTTATTGCGTGGCTGCAGTACTTAAAGTTTTCTAGAGTATTCTTAGCTTGCAGTGCTCTACGGATTTACTATCCGTTTAGTACTATTTATCCCTTGTTTATCGCATTCTTTACAGCTTTCCTAGATATCATGAGAAGTAGGGGTTTTACAGCTTTCTATTGCCATGATTAGGATATGAGAGGTGGGCTCAAAGTCGCTATTTAAAGACCTGTAGCTAGGCATTCTGCAAATTGTGTGCTAATTGTGTTTTGCTTGTTTAAAATCCTCCACTATGCATAGGGAGGTAATTCTCAGTAAGTGTTTACATTTGTGCTTACATAGGTCAAGAGTGGTTAGGCAACCTGACATGGAACCACCAAACAAAGTCCCGCTTTTTATATTTCCTGCTATATGATGATGATATGATGGGCACACGGAAAGGATCCGCAATCGATTCCCACACAGTTCTAGTCCATGTCAGCTCAGCATACGCGAATCGTGTTGCTTCCTTTATCGAGTCAATAATAATAAAGTGGCAAGAGTCCCTTATTCTGACTTTCCACGCTTTCCTGGGGTTCGCATTTATTGTTGAACTCGCATCATTTGCTCTTCACACTTGACAATTCATGTCATCCGGTGATACCACTCACGGGAATCGAAATATGTTGGTTCCTTGTTGCTTCCGGCCCTCGGTTTGCTGTTGTAGGCTATGGGAGATCCTCCTTTTCTTGCGCTTCTATGACATCTATTTGTGCATTGCATTGCTTGTGTGCTCAACCAAAGCACTTGATTGCTTCATCCCTTGGCATCCCTTGGTTTTACAACCAAGACGGATATAGGATAGCTCTCCCTTAGGATCGTTCAACTAGGATAGCTCTCGAGCCTAGACATTAGGATATACATCCTTTGCATGTCAATATAGGTAGAGATTCCCTCATCCTCAACCATAGGACCAATCTTTGCATGACAACATTATGGTTAGTACTAGTTAGTCTCCCTTTTGTTTTGCTTGTTTCTTTTTGCATCCTTGCATGTAATTAAAACTAAAATTTGCTTTCTTTTTCTTTTGAAAACAAAAACACTTAATAATGGTTTGAATTCCTTTCACAAAGGTAAATGTAACCAACCAAGACAAACTCTTTTTCGCCTACGGGCGTATTTTATTTTGTGTTTAAAACCTTTTTCATAAGTAAAAAAACACAAAACCCACCAAAACAAGTGAGCCGAACTACGACGCTCTGACTTTCCCATTGCACGAGGGAATTGAAACACCCGGCCAAAAATCAATGGATATAACTATATATCAATGAAGTCGCCATCGAACATTTTTTATCCCGCCAAGAGGGAAAGGTAAACATCGAGTAAACCTGAAACGAAGAAATCACGGTCTTGCGACCGAGAGATCGGGTAAGGAAGTCTGTTACGCGAGGGGAAGGGATTAGCATCCCACACGCCCGTAGTACTCTACGGTATCTTCTTTTACTTTCTATCTAATGGGTGTAAAGGGTATATCTATATCTGTATATGGTACAATGCATGCAAAAAAGAAAAGAAAAAGAAATAGAGAAAATAATAAAGGAAAGAAAACATGGGGAAAAGAAGGAAATATTTACAAAGGCTGCTCGATCTAGCCCCGCGACAGGATGCCTACGTATTCCCTCGTGCAATGGGAAAGTTAGAGCGCCGTAGTTCGGCTCACTTGTTTTGGTTGGTGTGTGTTTTTTAAATTAGTAGACGAAACAGCAAACGATGACGAAACACCTCCATGATGACGAAACATCAACTACAGACGGGATGACGAAACATCAGGAGACGGGATGACGAAACATCAGCAAACGAGATGACGAGACATCAAAGGATGAGATGGAGAAACATCAGAGAATAAGATGGCGAAACATCGAATATGACGAACATCAACATCAAGAAAACGACGGAACATCCTAGACTAATTGGTTTGTATCTTTTACTTTGGAAAAAGTTTCAGATTATTAGAATGTTTTAATGCACTTGACAAAAACAAGATTTTAATTTTAAGGATGCAAAAAGGATAAAGGTAAAATGGCTAAGGGAGACTAACCTATTTCTAAATCCTAATGTTATCATGCAAAGTTGATCCTAGGTTAAGGGTATAAACAAGGGGAGGAATCTACCTAAAGTTATCATGCATGGATGCCTAACTTAATGTCTAAACTCGAAAACTAACTTAATCGAGCAAAACCTAAGGGGAATCTATAAAATCAATCATCTTGGTTGGGAAACCAAGTGAGAAGAAGGGTAGAATCAAGTAAAGTGCTTTGGCAAAAGCACACAAACCAAGCACTAACAAGTGCTAAAAAAGAAAGAAGAAGATGAAAGAAGAAGATGCAATGAAATTCGAATGAATTATGCTCATCCAAAGTGTCATGTGAGGTTAGGTCAGTAGACACAACATTCATTTACAAAGTTATACAAAACTTTAGCAAACATCAAACATCATTATAAACACCCACGAACAAGTTAATTCACAAACTAGGTCGAAACTAATCCTAAAAGCATGCAAAGAGCTAATTGTGCGAAGCGTTAGACTTAGATGAAGTTGATAGACAATTAAAGAATAAAAAGACATACAAGTCAGTAGAGAATCATGTTAATGCTCATTTACATCATACAAAATAACCCACAAAGATTTAAGAACCAAAATCTATCAAAAGCGTGCAAACGTGCAACAAACGTGTGTGGTGAAATGCATCTAGGTGTGTGAAGTTTATGGCATGAAAAGAAGGTGAAAATATGATGAGGTTACAGTACCAATATCATGAAAATTAATTAATAATCAAACCATAAAAGAAATGCCATGAATATGTAATTACAACATGGATGCAAAAACTAGTTGGGATGCTTAACCTAGAATGCAACTAAAGATGAAATGATGCATGGTTGATGCATGAATGCATGAAGTGGAAACTAATGGCATACAAACATGGGAATGGCAGTAGCTTGCATGGCAAGAATGCATGATTATCATATACACATTCATTATTTACAATGCACAAACAAAACAACTAGAAAAAAAGCTTAAACATGCATCTAATGGTGTGTGGTGAAGGTGCTTAGATGAATGTGTCCTAACATATTTGTGTCAAGTGTTGTGGACAAATGAGATGAATGATGAGGATATAAACATGATGCTCATATGAACACAAAGCAATTATCAAATTTCATGCTCTATCATTACTCATAATGCAAAAATTAGTAGTGGAAAGGAGTGGTTCTAAACCCTAGAATCAAATGTTAGATGAACAAGCAAATGAATGAGCCAATCATGATGAAGAGATGGGGCAAGAATGCAATGCTACATGTTAGATAAGTATCTAAATACCTATATGAACTACAAATAATATCAATTCAAACCAAGTGGAAGACACACACATACAAGTTAGAAACTTCTAAACTAGTTAAGCAAAAATACTTAAGAAAGATTTAAACAAGGTAGTCTTAATTGGGAAATTAAAACCATGTGTGACTTGTGTCATAAGTTTAACTCAAGATATGGTTCATGAGCAACCAAATGTAGAAGATAAAGCTTCCATACACAAACAAATCACCTATTTAATGAACAAAATCATCTAAAACGAAATACCACTTATCTTAGATCAAATACCATTGATCAAGATTTGTAGGAAGGGAAAAATGTCTTGTATGTCATGGGGTGATGATAGAACCCTCACAAGATGTTTGTAATGATCTTGAGGTAATGTCCATTGGGAAGACATGCCTCAAAGATCAAGAACCTATACTCCCTCAAGGTATGTTCCAATCAACAATAGAAAAAGAAGAAGAAAGAAGATCTAGCTCTTTTAGGTCATCATGATGACATTACAAGTGAGTGAAAGCCAATGAATCAAAGAGCATGGGGTTATTACTTAAGTAATGTACAAGTTAAGAATTAAAACTCAAAGATCCAATTGAAATTAGATGGCTAGAACCATGCATGATGCATATAATACAAGATGAGTAGTAAAACTACAAATAAAAGTCGACAACATTCTAACTAGCAAGAGTTACATGTGCTTGAGCATATTAGGGGCTTAAATGAATCAATCATACTGGAATCAAGGCCCTAAATATGCTATGAGAATGTAGCAAGGGAGTGAGAGGTAAGTCCTTAAAGAATTGCATGAATGCATTCCTCACTTTACAATCTATGCACAAGGAAACAATCAATGATATGAAAATCAAACTTCTAAATGAAGATCAAGGTGATACTTTGAGGTCAAGTGTCTCTCAAGTCTTAAAAGACTATCCTTGAGATTATCATTCCCCCTAAACATCAATTAGAAACACAAACTATGCAAGAGAGGGGTCTAAGAATCAAAACATTAGCTAAAGAAAGTCTCAAGAACCAAAGAAGAATTTGTGCTCAAGGTATACACTTAATGACCAACATAGGATATTCAATGAATGAAAACATGTCACATATTACTTAGAGCACTCAAATGATCATCACACACCCAAAGGTTAGCCTTAAATTATGTCCACAAGCTTCATAATTGAAGTTGGATCCCAATTACACTAGGCAAAGGTATGTTCACTTTTAAAATTCCATAAAAATAGGAAAATGAAAGATAAAATTCAAATAAAAATGAAATAAGGGGCTCAAATCCCTTACAAGTCAGGGACATATCCTTGCCCAAGTTGAAAAGTCATGGAAAGGTCAAAACAAAATTCAAATAGTCAATGTTATGGATATTCATGCTCATATGACCAAATAATAAGAAAAAAAATGGTATAAAATTCAAAAGTCAGAAATAAAAACCTATAAAAATTGGAAACAGTGACTCAACACCCTAAACATGATAAAAAATATTTTTTGGCATTTTTTATTTTAAGGGAAATGATAAAACAAATAAAAATGCAAAAATGAATGATGCAAACCATGTATTTAATGCAAAATTTGATTTAATCATGCAAGAATGACAAAATAGTAAAAAAAAATAAAAAATACATGAAGTATGATTTAAAAGAGCTGGAATATTTTTTATTCATTTTTTAAATGCATGAAAATATTTTTAAATGATTTAAATATGCATGAAATTGCAATATAATGCATGAAATGGTTAAAAAATAGAAAAAATGCAAGAATTCTGAAATAAAGTTCAAAAATGCATGATATATGATTTAAATGGACTAATATATTTTTTGTTTATTTTTTGTATGCATGGAAATATTTTTAAATGATTTAAATATGCATGAAATTGCAATATAATGCATGAAATGGTTAAAAAATAGAAAAAATACAAGAATTATGAAATCAAATTCAGAAATGCATGAGATATGATCTAAATGGACCATGACATTTTTTATGAATTTTTTGTATGAAGAAAAATATTTTTTTATAATGATAAATATGCATGAAATGCAATATAATGCATGAATTTATTTAATCATGAAAAAATTAAAAAATAATCAAATAAAAGCCATGGTCTCATCATAAACCAATCAAATATCTCAGAAAATGTTTTGTGGAATTGTTTATCATGGAAAGTATTTTTTCAAGAATTTACAAGAAAATTAGACAAAAGTTAATCAAATCAAAATTAGTAAATCTCCGAATTTATTTGACCAATCAAAACATTTTTAAAAATTCCAGAAAAAGTAAACAAAATATTAGATACTTAAAAGGACCTATGATATTTGTTTCATAATTTTTGCAAATAGTTTGGGCATAAAATAAAATCAGATGAAAGAAATAAATAAAAATGCATGAAAATTCAAATGGACAAATTAGGAAGTGACACCTCACTTCACCCCTAACCTCCAGCAACCCCCCCTAACATTAATTTCGTGCAGCCCAGCCCCCCAACTTCCAGACCTCATATCTCTCTCAATTCTCAACCAAAATTCGTGGTTCAAAGCTCATTTTAAAGATCTCATGACAAGGAACATCATGCAAGTCGTAAAACATCAAATGATTCATCACACAGTGAGAAATCTGAGCACGAAAATCACAAAAATCATCCTAAATACGGATTTTCAGAACTTTATGCTATGCATTATACTTCAAAAATAGTTGAAATTATACATCAAACCGAATGTTTGGCCAGCTAACCACGCATACAAATCATCCATTTCATTAAACACAAGCTAGAATTTCATATTTGAGATTGAAAACATACCTCTTGATTTGGAAAATAAATCCAAATATGCCTCTGGATTTGAAGAGGAAACACTTGAATCTTGCTCTCAGATCTTCAATGGAATGATAATGATCAAGAAAATCAACTTCAAATGCAGTTTGTAGCAACTTCAAAGTTTGTGAAATTTGGAAAAATGGAGAGTTTTTTTTGGATCTGGAAACGAGAGAGAGAGAGAGAGAGTCCCAATGCACTTGGGGATGCTTCCCATTTATATTGTGTGCAAAATCATGAGGGTAGCTTGGTCTTTGCTTCCAAAAATCCGTTATGGCAAAAATCTCATAAAAATGGTATCTTTCATGTAGCTTGCGTTTTGCTCTTGTTTATGCTTGTTTTCTTGCGTTTTGATGAGCTGGAAAATGAGTGGAAGCTTGGCTCACGTGATAGAATCCTCAAGTTTGCTAAAAAGATACAAAAATCCAAAATGTGCATGAAAGGAATGTGAGCAAAAAATGCTCAAAATGCTTGGCTTTTTAAGGCAAAAATCGTGCTGGCAACGCTTGCTTCGAGTCCTGGCATTGTGTATTGAACAAACTTGCACAAACAACTCACAAAATACACAAAATCAAACAACTCAAAAAACAGTTTTATACCATCTTTTCTCCATCAAATTTCTCATAAATGGATTGGGCATTCTTTGGCCTCTTGATACATATCAAAAGTTCATAGCATGAGGATCAAAACAAGCTTTGGTACAATCAAAATGGATCAAAAATGAGTGAGATATGACCAACACAAGTTTAGAAAAAACAAGCCATGTACTGAAAATTCTGGGCACGCATGGGCCTGCATGGCGTGCATGGTAAACAGCTTCATGACCTCAACTTGTGAGCCTTGTAACTTGCTCAATTTTGAACCAAATGACGTGATTCAAAGTTCCATTTAAAGCTCTCATGGCATACTTCAAAATGCACGAAGTGGTTTTCAAAAATTCCATATAAATCAAAAGATATAAGCCTCAACATTATGCCCACCACCTGTTTGTGAAAAATACTCAAAGAAAATGCCCAGAAAATGCTTGCTTGCCCAGCCTTGGTCAAATCTTGTGCACAAAACTTCTAACTCAAATATCTCCCAAATGGTGCATTTTTGAAAAATTTTACACATTGGCAATCTTGTAGGATTTTTTCTAAGCTTTCCAAAAATGTATGGTATGCAACCATTGGATAAAAATTGAGAAAGTTATGATGTGTCAAAGTTCCATAGGGTGGACACTTAGAAAAAATTTCAAAATTCCAATTTCTTCAAAAACAAGTTAACTCCAATTTCTTCAATTTCTTTGATTCAATGGTGAATTTGGTCATGAAAAATAAAAATATGATCTTTGAATTGATGGTTGACCAAAAGTCCACTTGGTCAACTCCTGACTTTGACTGATTTTGACCAAAATGACCATTTTGCCCCTTGTGATCAATTGACTTGCTTCCACTCCAAATTGAGCCTCAATATTTCAACCATAGATGTCCATCAACATATAGAAACAAGTGAAATCAAGTTTGAATGAAGAACCTGAATAAATCCTGATTTTACTCAAAACCCTAATTTTGCTCCATGTGTTAGGAGGTGACCAATCAAGTTTCAAAACCTCAAATCTTGTGAATGTAATGGGCAATTCTCTGAACCAAGATAACTTCAATGATAATAATAAGATAATACTCCAAGAAAATGACTCATCCAAGCTTCAAACTCCACAGAGGACCAAAACCCTAATTTCATCAGATGAGTGCCACAGATGAATTTCCCACCAATCCTCTTCAAAACTTCAATTCCTGGGGGATCAATGAGACAAATGGAATGTCTTGAGGCATAATACACCATTGTGACTTGAAAGATCCACAAATATGAAAACTTGAGATTCCTTTAGAAAGGCATGCTAACACAATCAACCTCCTCAACTTGTGAAGGCCTTGAGAACTCAAAGAGCTTGGATCCTATCATGAGATATGAATGCAATGCAGTATGATGTTTATGATGAAACATAAGCCTAAATCAAGAGGGTAAATTTTGGGGTGCAACAGGAATACGTAGGCATCTTGTCACGGGGCTCGATCGAGCATAACTTGTAAAAATTTCCTTCTTTTCCTCGTGGTTTCTTTATTTTCCTTTTCTTTTGCATGCATTGTAGCGATTAAGTGATAGATAGATATAACACACCCTTTATCTAGAAAATAGAAGTGGATACCGTAGAGTACTACGGGCGTGTGGGGTGCTAATCCTTTCCCCTCGTGTAACAAACTCCCATACCTAGATCTCTCGGTCGTAAGACCGTGATTTCTTCCCTCTCAGGTTTACTCGATGTTTTCCTTTCTCCTCCGCGAGATAAAAAACATTCAATGGCGACTCCATTGATACATCCTATCAGTCGGAAGTTCGGCCGGGTGATTTCAACCCAATGGGACCATAGGATTTCACTATTTTAACACATTAGAGTCTGATGGTCGTGTTAAGATTTTCTAAATAATGATATTATTAAGGATTTCACCTAGGACTAGGATAATCCTATGATAACCAGAATAGTTCTTGATAATTGCATGCTTAACCTCTCTACTAATTTAAATGGAAATTGAAATTAGGAAAGAAGGTTAAAAGTTTTTTCACTAAGGAATTAGGAAAAGATGATATTGAGAATCGGTAATTGAGGCTGATGAACTTGTTGAATAGATTAAAGAGTGAAGGTTATTACATGACAAATTATACACTCACCCTAGCATTACTTTAATCAAACAAAAAGTCAATTTTTATCTTGAGCCAATTTACCTTTTGCAAGGATTTATTCTCACCAAACTCAAAACTAATGTTTTTGTTCAATTAAATAAATCATCTAACTCAGTATTTCCTACGCAATCCCCGAGATCGATACTTGGGGTAAATCTCATTATTACTACATCTATAAAAATAGTACACTTGCTATTTTTCCGATCAGCTTCCCAGTAAAGTACATCAGTTGAACTATCAGGGTCCACCAACACCTTTTTCAGGCTCCAATCTCTGATTTGTACCTTAATGACCATGTCATCATTCTCATGGGCCATAAATCTGAAAACATGCCTTTTGGAGAAGCTAATAGGATTTAAATCATGCTCTCGGACCTTGGCTATGTCTTCGGTCACATACATCACGGTATAAATGTATTTCTTTAACTTGAGGCAATCATCGGTATGGTGTCCCCGGAGCCGATGGTTACTGTACCAAGCCCTTACATCCCTTCCCATCACAACATTGACCTTCTTTGGACAGGGTGCTTTCGAGATCTGGTCAAGATGGCCACCTCTTGTAGAATTTTTCCTCTTCAGGTGTTCAGAGGTGTCACCATGTCATTTGGATCAAAGGGACGTTGGTTCAGCCTTTGAGTTGTGCGCTCTCGAGGTCTGTCTCTCGGAGTAGTCCGGGAAGACTCTAGCTTCCTTCTCGACCCTTCTTCCTTGGTCTTACTTTTCTCCGAGGTGTCCCTGGATCGTTTCTCCATGTTACTTTCCTTGCCCTTTATGTAGCATCCGACTCTGGTAATGATTTCATCCATGTTGGATGTCGATTTGGGTTCTAGGAACTCGTTGAAACTCCCAGCTTAGAGGCCATGCTGAAATGCTCTAATGAATAGTTCTTGATTAGGATGAGATAATTTAATAGTCTCTTCATTGAACCAGGCTAGGTATTCCAATAGAGACTCTGCCTGGCCTTGTCGGACGTTGAACAAGGTAGTTTTCAAAACCTTGCGGTGCTTGTTGGCTGAGAAATGTTGAACCAGTTTCTTTGTCAGGTCTGAGAAGCTTTCCACGGACAGTCGAGCTCATATTTCACCGCAATGCTACTTCCTTGAAGGTACCAGCCATCAGTTTACATTTTAGTGAGTCGGTGGGCCTATTATTTCCATTTGATTGTTAATGGCAATAACATGCTCTTGAGGGTCGGTTTTACCATTGTAAGTTGCTAACGAGGATGACTTGAAGTTTTATGGGACCTGATCATCCCATACGGATTGAGATAGTGGCTAAGGCTCTAGAGGCTCCACTTCTAGTTGTTTGTCACACATGTTTTTGAGTTGCAAGTCAGCGGCACTATCTTGGAGAGTTTTGTTATGCTTTCTTAGAACCTCCACCATGGCTAATAATTGCGCCATGTCTAGGGGATCTTCTTCAAATGACATTCTGGTGAATGTGTATTGAGGTATGGCCTAGGATAACTTTATCAAGGTTCCACGGTGGGCGCCAATGTTATTACGTAAAAACAATACTCGGTTAGCTTCCCACTAAGAGTATGGGAAGCCACGAAAATAGATGTGTAAAATGATTAGAAATCTAGGAGCTACGTCGATAGTGCATATTGTCCCAAGAATAATGTCTTGCTTATCCCTCTTGCGGGAGCCTCTTATATCATATTCCTTTCTGCACTATCAAGAGCCTTAGTTAATTTGTGATTCTTGGGTTTCATAACTATATAACCTCCACCATCCTCATGAGTGAAGGTGTTTAAAGTTATATAACTTTAGAGTAAATGCGTCGGTGGAGGTTATAACTATTAATGAGTCGGGTTGATAATCGGCTATGGGTAGACGGGTCTCGGCCATTAGCCTTATCCGACACATATGGACTTCTATCGAGATATGTGATGGTCGTCTGATAATCTTAGCCGAGATGCACTTCCGAGTACCTTGTACTGTCAAATTGACCACCAGTTTCGCTATCTCTTCAACCGATTTCAATACCCAGTTGGAACAAATATTTCCAGAATGTATATTATTATTATTATTATTATTATTATTATTATTATTATTATTATTATTATTATTATTATTATTATTATTATTATTATTATTATTATTATTATTATTATTATTATTATTATTATTATTATTATTATTATTATTATTATTATTATTATTATTATTATTATTATTATTATTATTATTATTATTATTATTATTATTATTATTATTATTATTATTATTATTATTATTATTATTATTATTATTATTATTATTATTATTATTATTATTATTATTATTATTATTATTATTATTATTATTATTATTATTATTATTATTATTATCATCATTATTATCATCACTATTATTATCAAGTTTTCTACGTTACCTTTTCAGCAAGTGAGTTGAATGGCAAAACACAATACACGAAAATACTTAAAAGAAAATCAATAGAAAAAGATTTAAATTTAAAGAACATTTTTTAAAACTCTTTAAGCGGCAAAAAGAAAAAGTTTAAATATTTTTATTACAACATTCGCTTTAACACTATAAATAAGTCAAGAAAATATTTTACTTATTACATGCAATAAAATAAAAAATGACAAAAAGTCTTAAGTTTGTGTACTATATGATTTTATTTCTTTCTCTAATTCTTATCGTAAAGAATGTAGAAGGTAGATACATAACGAAGCAGGCCGAAGGTAATTTATTTTTTTCATCCTTTTTTTTAAATTTCCTTCTTTAGTTTTAATTCTCATATAATATTATCTTATTTTTGTAATTTTTTTAATGCAACAGAAATGTTAAAGGAGTGTGAAAAGTCTGGTTGTCGACTAACTAAGGATCAAAAGCTAATATGCGTTATCAATATATGTAAATCATTGAAGCAATGAATTAGTATTTGAACTATGAATGAGTATTATATATATATATATATATATATATATATATATATATATATATATATATATATATATATATATATATATATATATATATATATATATATATATATATATATATATATATATATATAGGAGGATCATTACACGAGTTACACCATGAGTTACACCGACGTTATTTGGATTAATTTTTAATCGAGTTGATTGAACATACTATCATATAGATCATTCCTATAAAATTTGAGACTAATCTATAATGGTTTACTATACGATCAAGATATCCAAAATTAACGCAAAATGAACTTTCGTACAACGTTAATTTTGATGTAGTTCATTGACATAGTAAATCATTATAGATTAGTCTCAAACTTTATAGGAATGATCTATATGATAATATGTTTCAATCCAACGTCGATTTTAAAAATATTAATCCAAGTAACGCTTTTGAGTGAGTGTAACTCATGGTGTAACTCTTCTGTAATTTGATCCTCCTCTCTCTCTCTCTCTCTCTCTCTCTCTATATATATATATATATATATATATATATATATATATATATATATATATATATATATATATATATATATATATATATAGAGAGAGAGAGAGAGAGAGAATTAGTAAAGATCAAGATGCCTCAGACACTTATATTTGGTGGCCCAATCAAGATGGCAGGTTCACGGTAAGAAATTGTTACTACCTTCTGCACGAAAAAGAACAAAAATTTACAGTGGATACTCTATCCTTATCTTTCCTGAAGGTTTTTTTGGAAAAGTTATATTCTGTCGAAAATCAAAATCTTCGGTTGAAGGGTCATTCTAAATAGAATACCAACTAAAGATCAATTGTCAAAAAGAGGAATTATTTTCAACGACCAAGACAAGATTTGCATCTTCTATCAGATTGAACTTGAAAATCTCGAACATCTGTTTTTCAAGTGCAATTTTTCACAAGATATTTGGAGGGGTGTAGCAGTTTGGTTAGATTTAAATGGGGTGGAGGGTCAAACTACTTTAAATCATTTAGTGCAATTCTATGATGCTTTGGCCGGAAGGATTCAGAAGAGAAGGATTGATTTGTTTTGGTTAGCTACTGTGTGGTCTATATGGTTGGTAAGAAATAATTTATGTTTTAATGGTTGAATATTGGGGATAAGGGTACCAATTGTACATCTTGGTATAATTGTTTGCAAGCTCCCATTGAATCAATTTTTCACTTGTAAGTTGATGTCTTTTGTTCTAATGGGTTGGGTACCCCTTGTACCCTCTTAATTAATTAATCTTTGTTTATAAAAAAAGAATTAGTAAATGCGAAGGATAGTTTTAGTTAGGTTGATGGTTCTGAATCTAGAAAAGTTAATTAGAATATTTAATTAATTTTATTTTTAAGTAACTAACTTGTGGTATAGCATGCATTAGATGTATATATATTATGTGCATGCTTTATATTTAAATAATGATTATAATCAAATTTCAATGAGATCTTGAGTTCTCTCTCTGTTCTTTTCTCTCTCTTCTTCTTCTTCATGGTTCATTCATCTTCATCATGTATAATCATGTTCATCATTGGAGTATAAATTCTCTCATCTAAAATGGTATCATACACCTAAGGGGACCATTTCATTCCCCTGCATCATTATCCTCATCAACATCGATATTCGTTTCATCTCGACGGTGGGTGCAAATTGCTTCAAAGAAACATCGTTTTTCATTCAAAAATTTGCAGAGCAAATAAAGCTTCAAAGAAGCTTGGTGCAAGTTGCTTCAAAGAAGCATCGATCAAAAATTTGTAGAGTAAAGAAAGCTTCAAAGAAGCTTATTGCAAATTGCTTCAAAGAAGCATCAATTGGAAATTTGCAAAGTAAAGACAGCTTCAAAGAAGCTTATTGCAAGTTGCTTCAAAGAAGCATCCACTACTACAAAACACGCATTCAATAACGCCATGGTCACCACGGTTCTTCCATACACTGTGGTGATATCTCTAACTTAAGGTGCTACCATATTTATTTTGTTTTTTGTTTAAACATTATTTGTATATAACAGCGGTTGAAGAACAACCATGGTGATACAATAAAACTTTCATAGGTTCGAACCTCAGCGCCATAAAATATTTTATTCCTTTAACGTTAAAGTGCACCTTTTATTTTTTATTTATTTTAAAACTCACAAATAATAGGGACATGCTACGGAGCTTTTGACTAACCGTTTTGATATATTTATAATAAATAAATACTTATCAATACGTTTGTTAGTGTTAAATATTGTGAAATAGGTTACCCGTATATGAGCAAATCAACTCTCATTTATTGACAATAGTGTTGTTTCCTTCACAGCGAAACCCTAGCACCCATTTTTTATCTTCTTATTCGCCATTAGCCGTAAATCTTGTACTTCATACATTAAGGTGTTCTTCTTCTTCTATCTTCGTAATAGATAGTTCCCCATTATCTCGTTTGTTGCATGTTGTTTTTGTTGATTGTTCTTGTTTTTTTCAGATTCGTCTTCACTACCTTAACAAAGACCATATTTTGGCTATAATACATATTGTTTGTGTAGCTATGAAAAAAATTACAATAAGCTTGAAGTTATGATGAAAACTTCATCCACCTTGTACATCTTCTTCATAACTTCTCAAACAAGATAATTTCCATACTCTATTGACAAATAAGTTTGCAGTTTCACATGTTGATAACTTTCGTGGTTATTGTAGGACTCAACAATAACAAAATATTTTAGTAAATGAAGAACCAATAGCGGAAGCAAACTTCATCTAGTTTGAGAAAATATGAGAAGAAATATAAGAATTATGAAGTTGTTGTGTAAACTTCTTACTCCTTATATTTCTTTTTCATAGCTTCACAAACTAGATGAATTTCCATTATTAGTTTCAATAAAAGGTACTTCTGAATGATGTTGTATGATGTTGTTTTGTTGATAAATGATTTTGTATGTTGTTGTTGTAGTTGTGGTTGAGTTTATTATATTCTATGTCAAGATGAAGTATAGTTTATTATATACTACGTACATTGTTTGTTTCACCAACCTTTTAATGAAAATGCAATCATTTAAATAGACATAGAAACTTATAATTTGAAAGTTAAGATGTATTTGAAAACCAACCTATATCAATCATTGTATTTCGCATTGCATGCGTCTCTTTTAGCATATTTTATGTTCTTTAACACATATGGTTCAACGGTCAGATTCATACAATACATCAATATTTTTTATTCTACTTTACCTCTTCGTCGTCGCTTATTATCGTGATTGTTCAGATTATATAATTCTTTACCAATTTTAATGGTTGTATTTCTTTAATGAGGTGTGTGGTAAAACAAGAAATATACATTTGTATATAATAAACTATGGATACGTTCCACGAAGATTTATTATATTAACTGTGATCTAATGTAATTTATTTGTTGTTAGGTTTCTAACCCAATGCCTTATATATCGCAATGGTTAATAAACATAACAGTTGTGATATCATGAGAGCTTACCATTATACCACAACGGTCTTAGAATCGTGATTGTAAATTACACATTTACAACAACACTCTACACAACAAATTCTAGACCCGCGTGATTATATGGATTTTCCAGTCGTTGTTAAATGGGTTTTTATAGTAGTGATTGATCAGAAATTTGCAGAGCAAATAAAGCTTCAAAGAAGCTTGATGCATGTTGCTTCAAAGAAGCATCAATATTTGATCATCAAGTTGTGGAGCTAAGAAAGCTTCAAAGAAGCTTCAGTTTTCAATTAATCCATCCTTTCTCTCTCTTTCTCTCTAAAAGTACATAACAACCTTCTCCTCGAGTCTCCATCTTTTAGAGAGACTGTGTGTGCGAGTTGTGATGGGTAAATTCCGCAAGCGCACGAAACTATCAAAGTAATATAAAAGATTGTCGAACCATGTTGCTGCGGTAGAGCGGCAAGCAAAGAGTTGGTATTATTTTTACCGGGTGATATATACCGGTTAGGTTATATCGTATCGTGTCCACAGAGATTGGTTATTGATTCGTCGTTCGACAATTCTACCGTTAATGATTTTGGGATTAAAAGAAATGAAAATAAAAGATGAAAGTAAATGAACAAAAGTATAAAGGATAGACACTTATCCGAACGAATGTAAACTACCCGTCATGCACTTAAATCTACCACCCATGTCATACTCGCCTCACGATACTGGTCATCACATACCTCTCACAACCTTGGTTATTTCTAACCCAAATTGAGAATCCTCCTAAATCATCTCAATAGCCATGTTTGGCCTATCTCAACAACACAGAAGTCAACTGCGTCACCTCCATAACCATCTCTAGCATACTTCACCAACGCAGAGGCATTAAGTTCAGATACTCTATAGTGAATGTTAGATCTAAACCCATTTCTAGTATTCAGAAACTAACAGATAATCATCCTAGGTAAGAATCTAAGCGATCTATCTCTAGTAAAGCTCAAATCCCTAACATAGAGTAAAAACCTACGACAACTACCAACACAGATTTGTAAAGCAAACTTTATACAAGTCAAGGGCGATAAATATACAAGAGTTATGAGTAGAAATACATAAAAACCCAACAAAAGAGAAATACACAAAGAGGAGAAGAGATAAACCACAGATCTAAACTGGTTGTCAGAGCCAATCGAAGAGCAATCCACCTCCAATCTTCCATGAGCAAGCCCTAATGTTGTTTTCTAAGCTAATCTACCAAAAATGAAGGTTGATGGAAATGGGGATCAAAAACTACCCCAAAACCATAACCTAGAAATTTGTTTTGAAAAGTATTTATAAAACAAAATCCCGCAGACCGCGCTAAGCGCGACTCACTTTATTATTTTATTACATTAAACTGCTAAACCGCGCTAAGCGCGCTCAAAACCGCGCTAAGCGCGAAAGTTGCTGTTTTTCTTCCCAAAATTGCGTCTTCGGATCCGTGTCTTCGACACTTTATTCCTCCATGCTCCAAATATGCAACAAATACCTACAAAAATAGATACAAAACTATCAAACGGTACATTATGTACACAAAACACAATAAAACGTATTTACAACAAAAATTGAGGTTATTCAACGATTATTAACAAACAAAAATAGATAAGTGCCACAAAACATATATACAAAATAACTACATTTTGGCACTTATCAACTCTCCCCAACTTGACACATTGTTTATCCTCAAACAAAGTCAAATAACTCGAAGAAACAAAGAATGATAATCAAATAATCATGAATCAACAAGTTTTGAAAACGGAAAACAAATGTATGGTTCAAACGAAAAATGTACACGACAAATACAAACTTACCACTATACTACAACAATAACATATAAACGAAACAAATCCTAAGTACAAAAGTCATGCAAAATATTCTAAAACAAAACAAGCTCAATCATGAATCACACCTAGCAAAAATTCATCGGTAGATGAAGAACACACAAAGGTGAGGGATAAAAAACACTCCTCCACAATCTTGCAAACAATAGACTAAATTATGCATTCATCCAAAAACGTATTGAAAATACAAATGCAAGAATCACAAGGGCTTTTCAAGGTTGTAATGTGGCTTGGTTAACAAACAAGTGATAAGTCCTAAAGCTAATCGAAACAAAAACTTGCCTAAACCTAAGGGAGTGATCAACTCACAAAGTTCCAAACAATATAATTTCAATCAAACTTATTCTTCATCACAAATGTCACACCAAACACACCTCACTTATTAACATAACATTATCCTTACTCTTTTTGTTTTTCTTTTTCAAAGTTTTTCTCTTTTCTCTTTCTTTTTCTAATCTTTGTTTTTCACATTTTTTTCTTCTTTTCTTTTCTTTTCTTTTCTCAACCTCATATCAATCACAACATAAGTACATAAACATTCCTCTCCCCAACTTGAATTCAACCAACATCATTATGTGAATACTCCCTACTTTCTAAGGCAAGGTAAAGATCCATACAACAACATATAGTTGAGGCTTCAAGAAACAAAGAAATCAACATCCATACAAAAAAAGTGAATTGACACTCATAGACAAGCATCAAGTTCAAACAAACATGGATATTGATAAAAGTTCAGAGGGGGTAACAAAGGTTCGCACACTCACAAGGTGAATTGAATATTTGACCAAGGTAGTTATGCTCAAAATCAACAAAATGCCTTGATCATTTTCTTGCAATCATACAATCAACACAAAACAAAATATTAAGCATAATAAAATCCAGTTTAAACAAGAATGTGGACTCTCATATGTAAACAATGGAAAAGCTTCCTCACATTTATGGTTAAAAAGAGGAACTAAAGTGATTCAATTCATGAGCAAGTAATGCAAAAAGAATGAATAGCATGGTAATTATACAAATGATAAATTTTCTAAACATGTTATGTTATAGAAAGCGATAAACAAGTACCTGACGTGTACCAACTTTAAAACTATCATTATCATACATCCGCGAGTTGAAACGATCAAACTCGGAAAATCACCTCAAAAGTCTTCAAGTTACCGGACCAAAATTTGAGTCCAGACAACAACAAAAGAATTAGAAAAACAATACTGATTTTATTCAATACAAAAAGCCTTGGTGAAAGTGGGAAAAGGAAAACCAAGTGAAATTTTAAAAGAATTCACTGGCCCTGCATAGCAGAGCGCGCTAAGCGCCAGCAGAGCGCACTAAGCGCGCTACACCAGTTGCAGAAAAATGACAGCAACAGGTGCAACTGCTATGCAAGCTCCACTTACACACCTATACAATCTCATTTAAACATCTAAACAATATTTACAATACATACACACTTCCACAAGCTAAAACACTACAAACTTGTGGAAAATATCAAATTGACATAACAAAACAAAAGCAAATAACAATACACACAATTGGTGAAAAGGAATTAACAAGTTGAAAAGTGAAAATTTGAAATTAAGAGCAAGTCCTATTTCAACTTGTCAAAACACAAGTCACCACACACATAAACAACATAAACAAACATGCTTGTTTTACTTCGTAAGCTCGACGCCTTTATTGTGCGAGCACTAGTAACCTCCTCGTCATGCCATGGTATTGCCACAGAAACCTAAAGAAAGTGTCCTAACAACCTCACAACAAACGTTACGAGTACGAGACAATTCACAACATCACATGAAAACTAAGAAAATCACAAATATGTACAAGTATGGAAAGTAAACACATAACATGTATAAGTAACAATATACAAGTTCATATACAAAGCCTATACAACATATACATTAATTACAAAACTCAAAAACAACGGAATTATCGCAATACAGAAACAATAAAACCAATCCCTGGCAACGGCGCCATTTTGTTGTTGCGGTAGAGCGGCAAGCAAAAAGTTGGTATTATTTTTACCGGGTGATATATACCGGTTAGGTTATATCGTATCGTGTCCACAGAGATTGGTTATTGATTCGTCGCTCGACAATTCTACCGTTAATGAGTTTGGGATTAAAAGAAATGAAAATAAAAGATGAAAGTAAATGAACAAAAGTATAAAGGATAGAAACTTATCCGAACGAATGTAAACTACCCGTCATGACTTAAATCTACCACCCATGTCATACTCGCCTACGATACTGTCGTGTCATCACATACCTCTCACAACCTTGGTTATTTCTAACCCAAATTGAGAATCCTCCTAAATCATCTCAAGAGCCATGTTTGGCCTATCTCAACAACACGTAAGTCAACCACCTCCATAACCATCTCTAGCATACTTCACCAACGCAGAGGCATTAAGTTCAGATACTCTATAGTGAATGTTAGATCTAAACCCATTTCTAGTATTCGTAAACAAGATAATCATCCTAGGTAAGAATCTAAGCGATCTATCTCTAGTAAAGCTCAAATCCCTAACATAGAGTAAAAACCTACGACAACTACCAACACAGATTTGTAAAGCAAACTTTATACAAGTCAAGCGCGATAAATATACAAGAGTTATGACTAGAAATACATAAAAACCCAACAAAAGAGAAATACACAAAGAGGAGAAGAGATAAACCACAGATCTAAACTGGTTGTCAGAGCCAATCGAAGAGCAATCCACCTCCAATCTTCCATGAGCAAGCCCTAATGTTGTTTTCTAAGCTAATCTACCAAAAATGAAGGTTGATGGAAATGGGGATCAAAAACTACCCCAAAACCATAACCTAGAAATCTGTTTTGAAAAGTATTTATAAAACAAAATCCCGCAGACCGCGCTAAGCGCGATATCCGCGCTAAGCGCGATTCACTTTATTATTTTATTACATTAAACTGCTAGACCGCGCTAAGCGCGAAAGTTGTTGTTTTTCTTCCCAAAATTGCGTCTTCGGAGCCGTGTCTTCGACACTTTATTCCTCCATGCTCCAAATATGCAACAAATACCTACAAAAATAGATACAAAACTATCAAACGGTACATTATGTACACAAAACACAATAAAACGTATTTACAACAAAAATTGGGGTTATTCAACGAGTATTAACAAACAAAAATAGATAAGTGCCACAAAACATATATACAAAATAACTACATTTTGGCACTTATCAAACCACAGAGACCAATGTCAACCTACTGTAATCCATCGGTATGTTGTAAAGCTAAGGCTAACGAATATTTGATTTGGGGGGAAATACGAACTAAAACTAAAATAAATGGACTTAGGAAATAATACTAAAACAAGATCGGGATATGATTTCCACGTTCTTAAAGGACTCATAGAAAACGGGTACTAATTACGACTAGAACTTAATTTCGTAGAATATACCAACTTAAAGACTCCGCCTCACGCTCTCTCAATATTAACTAAAGTCATACTTCCTAATCTCAAGATATTGCTCTTGCTCGCCCGATAACTAAGAGGTATATTTTGTATGCCAATAATATCCTAAAAGCATCTAAAGCGCTCTCGCTGTTTTTAGATTTTTTGCCTAATTTCCACTATCCGGTTCGATCCCCACGCTCTCGCAGTGTCGACTCTCACCTTAATTGATTTCTCACTCTCGTGACAAAATCGTGTTAAATAACCTCTCACTCTCGTGACAAAGCTATTTAAATTAGACTTGGAAATTAAAACCAAAACATAATTGATAACACGAATTTATATAACATATTTGACGTAATTTTCATAGATAATATTACTATTTTTATTTAATTATATTACTTTATTTCTGTATTACGTTGGTATTTTCTATGTTTCAGGTATTTGCATTAAATAAAGATAAATCGAGCAAAGAAGTAAAATCTAGGAAAAATAGTATTAAAAAGGCAAAGAAATGAAGCAAGGAGTGATATATAGCAAATAGGAGGGGTTAAGAAGAGAAAGCAATTATACAAGCCAAGCAAAGACCAAGCCCACAACAAGCAGGCCCAGAAGTGAGCCAGCCAGCTGCCACGTGGCTGAGGCGGCCGTCTCAACTTCCCACTTCCCTTGGAGGCGCCCGCCTCCTTAGCAAGTGGGGCCCACCATTATCCCACGTAGTTGGTGAGACGCACGTCCCACATTGGACCTATTCTTGAGGCATCCGCCTCCTCCTTTTTAGGCAGCATTTTCTCCACGATCAGAGGCTTGCGTACGAAGTGGAAGGAATGGGAAGTTACCAAATGGATCTATAAATACAAGTTCAATTCTCAGAATGAGGGTCGGCATTTTTACCGAACAACCGTTATTTCATATTTCGCAATTTTATTTCCAGTATTGTACTTTGAATTTATTTTATTTCAGTTTTCACTGATCTAACCTTACGTTAGATCCAGTGCTTTTTATTCCTTGTCGTATTTTATTTTTCCTTTCAATTCAAGAAGTCAAGAACAAGATTATTTCCAGCATTCTTAATTTCAAGTTTAATTTATTTATTTTATTTTATTTTATTTATTGTTGCCTGATATTATTTATTTGATTTCGGAAATGTTTAAATATATCGAATCGTATTATTTATGCATGTCTGAATTAATTAATATGTCTGGCTAAGTCGTTCTGATATTGGTATGTAAATTAATCGAACCAAAGAAATCCAAAATAAACTGACATAATGTTACGTTGTTAAAAATATTCTTTCTGACTTAGATATCTAATTTAATTTATTAAAAGGTTTAGAAACCAACAGAGCGAAAGTTTGAGGTTAATAAACTGGACTAAGGTTAGAAACCAACAGAGCGATAGTTTGAGGTTTAGAACCAGATAGTGGATACTAGGTATTAATTTTAAAGACTGCGACAACGTTTTAAAAGAGATTAAACTTTATTTATTTTCAAAAAGTGTTTTTAAATTCGGCGGGATAGCGAGAGCATACGTTAGGATTTAATTACATGATCTGATTCAATAGAGCGAAAGTTTGAGAGAAGATCTTTAGATGAGTATTGTTTGCTGAAATAGGATTTTTATCAACTTGAGTAATAAATCAGTGGAAATTCAGATCCCCTTAGGTTAGACGAATTACATACCGATATCTATTTATTTATTATATTTTCCTTAACCAAAAATCTTAAAGAATTATTCGCCTTAGTAGATCGTAACTTAGGATAACAATAGATCGATTTATAGTCTCTGTGGGTTCGATATCTTTTAAAACTACGCGATAGGACTGTGCACTTGCAGTCTCCCGATTAATAGACGATAAAGTCGCGATCAATAATCCTAATCATAAATTCGCACCTATTATTTTCTTCCGAGTCCCGTTGGTAACAACGGTCCTCATACATCAGACTCTAAACTATTTAGTCGGAGATGGATAGGAAAATAAACATGCAATTACGGTAATAAAACATAATACTAAACATGATCTTGGCAAATAAAATAAGAAATCAATAATAGTAGAATAACGATAAAGGGAACCTGGAATTAAATAATGGAAATTGAAATAAATCAATCTTCGAATACAAGCATTCCTCCACAGATCGATAGGCTTTGCTTACAATAATCAAAATAACAAAAAGAAACGGGAAAAGAATTAACTCTAATAGATTAGTAAGAGCTAAACAAAGGTTCGTAATAGATCCTGGTGTGGAATCTATTACGAGAAAATATTTAATGCATAGAAAACAAAAGAATAAAAACTCTGGTGGAAAATGGACGAGAGAGGAAGAGAGAGGCCAAGAGAGAGGCGTGTGAGAGGTGTGTAAAAGTGAGGATTGAGTCCCTATTTATAAAGGTAAGATGCTCGCTTTGAAAGTAGGACGTTGAGAGAATTTATCCTACAAAACACCTTTGTAGCGATCGCTACGGAGCTAGCTTGGCCTTGCAACGGACGTCATAACTTGCTTACGGAGGAAGTCTGCACAAATCCTGGCCGTAACGATCGCCACAGCCCTTAGGGCTTGCGTGTAACGACTGTTACACCTTGTAGCGTATTGGGCTCAGTTTGCTTGCTTTGAGTGGGTTGGGCCTTGCTTCTTTGAGTTTCTTTTCGTATTCTTACTCACGCCCCCATTTCATGCTATGCATGCGCACTTCAATAAATATTCTCTTTTTGTGGATTTTGAGTGTGATTTACCCGACTTTTCTCGACTTTGTTCGCACATGCCTTGTAAACATCAAATTCCTGAAAACATAGAAAGTATCGGCATAATATGAATATAAAGCAACATAATTAAGATAAAACAAAGATATAATCTATGTAAATCAAGCTAAATATATGATACATTTTCGTGTTATCAAGTTGTAACCAATTTTTGGTAAATAGATTCGTCCTTTTCTTCAACAATTCAAACCATTTTTTCTCAGTTCAATGAATTTTCTTTGTGTTTCTTCATAATGTGATGTAATTGGTGATTAATTTATCATCGTTAATGCCAGGAATTCGTCATTCAAAGACATGGAGTCTTCAAGGTATTTTGCAAATCTTGTGTACTAAGATGGGAAAAGAAAGGAAGTACACTGGGCTAATCAAGTTGAAAATTATCGAGAAAGCTTCTGAAAAATTGCTTCTGAAAGAAATCAAGTTGTCATGATACTGCATCAGGCCCTGAACCACATTCTTTTTCTGCAAATGGCCAGAAACTTGCTAAAAGGCAGAGAAAAACAAAAAATCCATCTCGATTGGTTGCTCCTTAGAGCAATGTTATAGCCAATAGTGGTGGTGGTATGCGTAACAATACCACATACTGTAAAAACTCAGCATGTAAGAGTACCTTAATTCAAGGGGATATTCATTTTATGTGAGAAGTAATAGCTGCTAACAAGCTTGTGGTTCATCATATACTAGGCATGATGAGGATTGATAATGCACTCAGCAAACCACTCTCACATACGTCATCTCAAGTCTTCAACGAAAAACTCAAATTTGTACCTTGCTCGAACTATGATCTTGAGGGATGATATTAGATATATAGAATTAGTAAATATGAAGGATAGTTTTAGTTAGATTGATGGTTGTGAATGTAGAAACGTTAGTGAGAATATCTAACTAAATTTATCTCTAAGTAACTAACTTGTGGTAGCATGCATGAGATGTATATATAGTATGCTCATGCTTTGTATTCAAGTAAGGAATTATAATCAAATCTCAGAGACACTTTGAGTTCTCTCTCTCTCTCTCTCTCTCTCTCTCTCTCTCTCTCTCTCTATCTATCTATCTATCTATCTATCTATCTATTTATCTATCTCCCCATTTAATACATAATTGTTTAATTTTAAATTTAAAAAAAATTATAAAGGCTAAAAGTTGATTTTAGTTGAATTATCAAGGGGAAAAGTGAAGAAAAAAAGTTATAAGATATAAGGTAAAACGCCATTTGAATAAAAAATAAGGAATAAGCTAATAAAATAAGGTATAAGTTCCTGATGTAAAAAAAGTTACCAAATAGATCTTTTATTGTCATATGTGTTGAGAATCAAGTGTGAGGAAGAAGTCCCACATTGGTTAGAAAAAGGAAGATTGAATACTATATAAGTGAGAGAACCCACACACCTATCACCTTAAGTTTTTACGTGGATATGTGGTGTTCTCTCATAAAAGTGTGTCCCAAGTAAATGCTCCCTCCTCGGAATTGCTCCCTAACAGTGGTATCATGAGCATATGGTTTCGAGATAGGGATCGTCTATCTTGTATCGAAATACTTCCCGCAGGCGGTGGGTAGTAGGTGTTTTGTTGGAGAGTGCCAACGGTGGTACAAGTGTATGTGAAAGAGAAAGCTTTCACATGAGGGACATCATTGTGACTCACATTTGAGGGGGAGTGTTGAGAATCAAGTGTGAGGAATAAGTCTCACATTGGTTAGAAAAAGTAATTAAATACTATATAAGTGAGAGAACCCACACACCTATCACCTTAAGGTTTTAGGTGGATATGTGGTGTATCTCTCACAGAAGGTGTGTCCCTAGTAAATTCTCCTTCCTCGGAATTTCCCCCTAACAATATGAGCTTATAAACTATAAGTTATAAGTTATAATTACAAAAATATGTCATTCCAAACAGAGCCATTACAAGTCACTTAGTTTTAAATAAATACATGTTGTAATTCAGTTTGTATCATCAACTTTAAACAATAACAATTCTGGATTACTTTTCATTCTCTCTCTCTCTCATTCTTTCTCTCACACAAAATGTTTCACACACTAACAAATTGGTATCTAGAGCTTCTGGTTCTTTTTTTTAATTTTATTTTCAAGAATTGCACGTAGGTGGTCGTGTTTACAAAAATTATGAATTGTATTTGCTGCATAGATGAATGGTGGCAACAATATTCCAAATTCTCTTCCAATTTTGACGAAAAAAATTGGATTCAATGGAGAAAACAGATGAAATCCTTGTTCGGTTTCCATGAAACCCTTGAAGTTGACATCAGTGGAGTTCTTAAACTTTAATGACAATACAACTGATGCTTAGAGAGTCAATCAAGAGGGTGCCATGAAAAAGACTTCAAGATTGCATTTTGTATTCAATCGGTAGAAAAAGTGGTGAATTTTTATTCAATTTCTCATGTTGAATCGGCAAATGAGGCATGTGATATTCTTGTCAAGTATTGTTCTAACTACAATATAGCGGTAAGAACAAAAGAAAGGAAGTATCTTTCTAGGAAATTTATCATCTCCACATTGTTCGTAAAAGTGTCATTAGGAATCGAATCAATCGATTCTGCTCAAACGATTTACTCTTTTGATTTGTTTATATAGATGCCGCGAGCATCAAGCTTTATTATTTTCAACACAAGAAAAGATGATTTAATGATTATGAAAAAGGGGAAAGTTGTTGATACCCTCAATTGATTTTGATATGCGTAACGACTAGCGCAAACTAGACGCAACGCATTTGGGAGATTCCGGGTAAGGGGGTTTGTTATATAAAGGGAATAGATGGAGCACCCTAAATATATATGGTTATCCATAGATTTATATATGAATATGTTTGATATGTTTGTGTGTTTTAATTGCTATTTCTATGATTGGAAAAGTTTCTCCTTTAGATTTTAAGAAAGGTAGATTATGTGGGATCCTAGTGTTTGTTATTATTGTGCTCGCAAAGATCTTTGGATCTTCTGCATACATATCCCCTAGTGGGAATCAGAGCATTTGTAGCTCGGATCTAAAGGGATCTATGGTTTGTTTGGTCTGAGGGAGAAAGAAATTTGCTCGCCAAGGATGAGACCTTGTGCCTACGTATTCTCAAAAGGATGTTGAGAAAGTCAGAGCAATCGTAGTTCCCACTTATGCTAGTGGAAGCAACGGGATGTTAGTAAGAGACAGACAAATGTCATCTTAATGAAAAATGTATCTAATCTATTTCACCACATACATTTTTGAAAAGTTTGACTGATTGAAATCTTTCATCGTAAGTTATAGGTGTTTTGCTTGAGTGTACAAGCGTTACCACTTACATGTTTAAGAAAGATGTTTGAAAAAATGATTTGAATCTTTTAACTGTAAGCATTGGGTGTTTTGCTTGAGTGTACAAGCGTTACCACTTACAATTAAGAGATGTTTTTTGTTTGAAAAAAGTTTGAAAATTGATTGACTGTATGTGATGTGATAGATGAGATACTTCTTCCATAGAGATGATAAATGTCTAAATCTCGAGGAGAAATTGATTGGATTAAGGGGATGCTTTTAAGAAGCCCGGGGTCCTTGTATTGTAAGCCCAAGAGGAGGCACTCCGAGGGTCATCGAGGGTCATCGAGGGTCCTTGTATGAAGCTCAAGAGGAAGCTATAGGGTATGGCTGGCTTTGGCTTTAAAAGGGATTTCACCGGGAAATCATCCTTTTGGAATTTAGAGCAATTTCACCGGGAAATTATACTCTCTGGGTTCTATCCTAACGCGGGTGATTCTTTGTATTGGAAGCCCAATAGGAGGCTGTTAAGAGATTTTATGGTCTCTTTCATTGTATGATGCCCAAGAGAAGGCTAAACTCAATGAGGAGTTCTTTTGAACGAAGCCCAAGAGGAGGTTGAACTCAACAGGGGAGTGTTGCCTTATATGAAGCCTAAGCGGAGGCTAAACTCAGATGAATGAGTTTTCTTATATGAAGCCTAAGAGGAGGCTAAACTCAGATGAATGAGTTATCTTGTACGAAGCCCAAGCGGAGGCTAAACTCTGTGGGGAGCCTAATGATTAGACTAATTGTTATGTTATAACTAAACAGTTGTATAATCAAGTATGTATGAAGTTATTCACAGAAGTTTATGAAGGAAATATAAACAATGCATGATGTTTATTTACAAGAGTTTATGAAGGAAATATAAACAATGCATGATGTTTATTTACAAGAGTTTATGAAGGAAATATAAACAAGTGTGTGTAAAACGAACGTTTAAAACGAGCGTAACTTGATTATTTACAAGTTTGAATTGTGTACAAGGATGTAAATATGTACACGAACGAGTATTTATGTACAAGGAGGTGCGGATGTACATAGGAGGGTTGTTATGTACAAAGAAATAATTATGTACATAAAAGAATTGGGACTTACACCGTAAGGGAGGCCCATTGGTTTAAAAGCAGTTTCACCGGGAATAATGCTCCTTTTAATACCAATGGTATTCAAGAACGAAAAGCGAGGAAAAATCAACATAAAAATTTGTATGTATATGAAAAGAATTTGATATGTACAAGGAAAATATGTATGTACATAAAGAATGTTGGTTTGGGACTTACACCGTGAGGGAGGCCCATTAATTTAAGAGAAGTTCATTGGGAATATTTCTTCTCTTTGAACCAATGGATTCGGTGTATAAACAAACGAATGAAAACAAACGAAAGAAGTTTGTTTATGTTTGAATATTAACAAAGAGGATTTGAGTATGTACAAGGAAAATTAAATATGTACATAAAAGGATTGGGACTTACACCGTAAGGGAGGCCCATGATCGGTTAAGAAATTCGAGGAAAAAACGAAATCGGTTTTATCATTTAAATCGGATCGATCATGGAAAAAGATGCAAGTTTTGATGAAAAGTTTTGAAGAAATGATTTTGAAAGTGTTTTTGAAATGTGAAGTTTACTTATGATAAGTTTTCAAAAGAATCGGGATTCGAAAGTTTGAAAAATTCACCTTTTAAAGTGGTTTTGAAAAGTGCTCAAAGTGTCGTTTTCGGCTCGATCAAAACATAATCGGATGAAAGTTTTTTTCTGAAAATTTTTGCAGTATCATAAAATAGATACATTAATTGACAAGTGTACAAAAAATCACCTCAAAATGAGGAGTTTTGATTGGTTAAAAAAAATGCCAAAGTTTGTAAAAAATATGAAAGTTTGGTAAAAAAATGGTCCCATGGAGGCTTGAACCCGGGACCATTAGGCAAGGCAAGGCAAGAGAGTTTTAAGAGTGAGATGGCAACCGCTGGGGCGGTGATACATCCGTGTATTGTAATCAAACCACGTGTTTATATTATATTGGAAATTTTGAATTTGAAAAAAAAAGCAAGAACACGCGCGAAGCCCTCTTCTTCTTCTTCAATCCTTGATCAAGCCCAGATTCTTTGTTTCTCAATGAAAATGGATAATGTAAACATCAAACTTGCACGAATTTTGACAAGGAACATGATGGTTGTTGTTAATTTCATTTATTTTCAGTTAAACATGATTGAATTTCCAGAAATCACGAAGAACCCTAGAACTAAAAATCCTAATTGAAATCGTGTATGGTTGATAATTTTTCCAATTGATTGAGGGTTAATGATCGTGAGTGGTGCTGAAAACAAATGGCCAAGAGCTTTTTCAAAATGAATCAAAGAATCATGAGATTGAAGTTCGAGCTCTTACCTGTTGAAGCTAGAATCGAATTCGATGGAGAAGTGTTTCCAGTTGAGTTCTAATGATTGTTTGAGCATCAACGGCCTCTATGGATCATGTATGAGTGGTCTGCTTGCTTCGAATCACCCTGGATCAATCCAACCAAGTCAACCTGCATCAGCTTAAAATGGAAACTCGAATTCTGGGTTAGAGGTGTTACAGATGGCTGCTTATGATCTGCATCATGTCTATGATGTTTGTGGATGGTGTTTGAATGATCAGAACTCAAGTTGCTCGAGCAAAACCATGAATTCGAGTTCTAAGGCAGTTTTGGCAAGCATAATGATATGAGATGTGAAAACTGTTTTTTAGCTTTGCTTATGTTGATCTTATGTTTCAAACATGTTAGATATTGATTATAAGATATGTTAGACACCAATTTGATCAGAGTTTTTCATTGATTTTCAAAAATGCAAGTTTTCAACATTTTGAACTATGATTCATGAAATTTGAGTAAGTGGAAGGAAAGCATGTACTTGCATGGATTTGGTGTGTTTGAACTTGAAAAGAATACCTCTATTTATAGGTCAAGATCTCTGAAATGTTAGGCACAAAGGATTGGCTTTTGGTAAATCAAACTTGCCTTAGAGGGCAAGGAAGTCATTTTGCCTTAAGAGGAAACTTCCTTTTTTAACCATGTGTTAAAAATCCAACTTTGATCCTATCCTTCAATTATTACTTTCAACTGATATTTATCAGTTCTAAACTCAATTTGGCAAGGTGGCATTGCTTCTAGAAGAAGAAATCAAAAAATGACCTATAATCTTGAAGTTTTGACCTTGAAATCCATGGTTATGGAGCCTTATGTTTCAATTTCAAAAGTATAGCTAGACTCCATGGATTTGAGAGTTCTTGGACATTTTGGAAATCTTGTTTCAAGAGCTACAACTTTCATGTTTTGAGTTTTTTCCAATTCAAAGTGGAACTATGTGAAAAAATGCCATGAAGTTTGGAAAAAGTACAAAATTTTATCACTTGAAAATTTTTCTAAGTGTTGAAAATTTTGACTTTTTGTTGACTTTTTCAAATTCTTTGATTTTTTATGATCATGATGGATCATTTGAAGTATTTTGATGTTGGAAAAAGTTTTGTCTTGAAAAAGTTGACCAAAAGTCAAAGTTTGACTTTTCGGCGTATGAAATTTCATCAAATGTTTCAGAAATTCACTGATGAAGTCTGTGAACTTCTGTGATGTTTTGAATTCAGAAATTAGGTCAAGATGTTGTATCTAAGATATAATGACCAATCTCTAACCAAAAAGTCATTCATTGCTCAAAAAATCAGAGAATACTCATGCTCGACCAAAACCCTAATTGGTCGATCCTCGATTGATTAATGAGAAAAGTTGGATATCTGATGATCAGAGGTTGATGATTTGATCAAGATAGATCAAATGAGGTGAATAAAACTCAAACCCTGATTGGTTGCCTCTTGAATCAGATGAAAATCTTGTGAAACCCTAATTTTGACCTGTGAAAGCTATACCCGATTAATCCTATTCTGGACTGTTAGTGATGCAATGATGCAAATGTAAGGTGGTATATTAGGTCAAAAATTGGGGTATGACAGATGCCCCTATTTAAGTTTCTTCAACCTGAGATATGAAGATGAATATCTTCATTTTGATAGGTGTGAAGAGACTTAAATATCAGAATGCGCAAATTTTGGACCTAAGATACCAAAAAATGCGGATGATGCAAAAAGATTCACCCAGGAAATATCAAAGAAATGACATAATGGGGGAAATTTGTGAGGATGCCTTGATCTGTTTAAGAAAAGAGAATCCTGTTTGTTGGGAAACATGCGAATATGTCCCTGCTGGGGAAAGAGTGATTCACAAATCATGTGAATATCTGTCTCGCCTTGGGAAACAAAGAGATTACCTTCTGTCAGCCTTGTGACAATGTTTAAGGTAAGTGCAGGTGATATTACCAATTATCAGCCTTGTGATAGTTTATGGTAATGAATTCTGAAGATATTACCAATTATCAGCGAGGTCATAACTATAACAAGGTAATTCTTTGAAAAGTTTTCTGAGTATTCAGCCTCGTGAATAACAGACAACTGAGAAAAAACAGATCTCAAATGAGTTTCTATTTTCAAAGCTATAATCTTGCCGGGGACCTCTCTCTCGAGAAGATGCGGGCATTTTGACACAGGTTTTCTTTAGACATAAAGACAACTGCTGGGAAATTTCTCGTACAGTCGTGATTTGACCTTGTTGAGAAGAACAAACTTTCATGACAAGTTTAGGAATGAAAAGAAAAAATAAGTGGCTCAAATGATGAGGCTATTGCTTATTGCTTTGTTGATTAGAGACAGGGTTCTATCCAGGAAAGAACTGGAAAGAAAATGGTCAATCAAGATATTGTTCCCATTGAGGAATGATCTCAGCGGGGAACTGGAGAGAGAGAAAAAAATAAATATACATATAATTAAGTTAAACTTACATACAAACTCACAACAAATAGAAATCACAAAGGAAAGCGAGAAGAGGAATCAACATCTCTCGCGGTGTTAATCACGATCCAAGAATCATCAACCCTTAATCATCAAGTTGCAACCTCCATTGATGTTTTCTAAGCTCTCTAGACCAAAAAATGAAGTTGGTGGTGTTAGGACTCAAAAATACCCAACCCATAACCTAAAAATGTGATTTTAACTCTATTTATAGAGGTTCAAAGTTATAAACTGCGCTTAGCCTCATAATGACATCCTCAATACTCTCATAAGCTTATGGAAAACTTCTCTTGCCTACGAGGACAAAGCTCTCATCTTTCAGAAAAATGTTTTCTTCATTTAACTTGGAGAGATATTCCTTAAGCTTAGTATTTTCAGAAGATGTGAATTCATGGGACTTTTTTAATTTCCTTGAGTTCAATCTTGAGTAACTCATGTTTTTCCAAAATTTAAAGTAAATATGAAGTTAATTCATAATGAGTAAGGTCGGAAAATACCTCTTTGGAGAATACCTCTTATGTGTCTGATTTAAACTTTTCTTTTTCTTCGTGAGGGATATTTTCAACAGTCGTTCTAACTCGAGAAATCAACATGTTATCATGTTCTTCTTCTGAGTCGTCTTTTGAAGAGTCAAAATCATCTCAAGTTTCCATCATCCCTATCTTCTTGCTCTTGAGAGCTTTCTTCTTGATTTTTCCTCTGATGTTCAGGAAAATCATTCCTGTAGTGTCCTAGCTCATTGCACTCATAACAAATGACTTATTTTCATTCGACTTCCTTTGACCAGAAGTAGACTCGAAGCGACCACCAGCCATCTAGTACTTCTGAAAATCTTGCCTTGATTTCTCTTTCAGATACGGTTAACCCTTATGGATAGCAGAAACAACCCATCTTCATCTTCATCAGAATTTTCTTCTGAATCCACAATCTCTTCAGCTTGAAGAGCTTTGGAATTCTGAAAACTTCTTACATTCTTGAGCGCAATAGATTTCCCTCTCTTTTGAGGTTCATCCTGATCTAGCTCAATCTCATGACTTCTTAGAGAACTCACCAATTCTTCTTTTAAAGTGTTTTTCATATCCTTTGCAAGCTTGAGCGTAGTTATCATAGGCCTAATAAATTTGTCGGTCCTTATTTGCAAATCCACTATGATTACAGCTAAAGTCTTCTTGAGAATCCAAACTCACAGATTCTCTCAAGGAACATATCAACAATAGTTTATTACAAATATGTGTATATAAAGATGCTTCTATATAGTCAGATTACACAATGTTTAAGTACAACAACACAAAAGTGTTGATAGCAAGATACGAACAAAAGTTCCTTGCTTATTTAGAAAACTATACAAAGAATTTCTCTATAAAGTTTATGCAACGATTGGGTGTAGTTTTCTAGAACATATTAGGTTATTTCAAATTCTTCCAAGTCTTCTTTTTATATTTGAAAAAGATATTTGTTGAAGGGTAGAATAGGTGAAATTTTGGCACGGACACAAAGAATGTCAAGACTGATGTCTTAACATACAAGCAATGTCACGATAGATGTTATAAAATCTGCTGACAGAACAACAATAACAATAATGCAGAAATCTAAGTTGTAGAAAGATTTAAAAAAACGGCGATATGTTAACCCAGTTCGGTGCTAACTCACCTACTTTGGGGGCTACCAAGAAAGGAAGAAAATCCACTATAAGCAGTATTAGTTCGAAGCTAAACTAGTCTCAAGTTTACAAATTCTTGCCTAATGCCTAACTCACCTACTTTGGGGGCTACCAAGAAAGGAAGGAAATAATACTTTAAATTTCTAACAATAAAAAATATAGATGTTGATATTTTCTGTAGAATCAAGAAAATCGAATAAAAAGTTGTAATAGAGAGCGTCGACAAGTAAAATTTGTTATGTTCATAATAAATCATACACATTTAAGGAATGGTTAGTTATGTTAGATTTTGGGGGGAAAATCAAATATTAAAATAAAAATAATATAATCAAACCGTTGGATGTAGTTTTAATCAAAGATTAATATGTAGAATAACTTTAAAGACTTACTCTTGGAGTAAATATATCTATATTATTATTATTATTATTATTATTATTATTATTATTATTATTATTATTATTATTATTATTATTATTATTATTATTATTATTATTATTATTATTATTATTATTATTATTATTATTATTATTATTGTTATTATTATTATTATTATTATTATTATTATTGTTCTTATTATTATTATTATTATTCTTATTATTATTATTATTCTTATTATTATTATTATTGTTGTTATTATTATTATTATTATTATTATTATTATTATTATTATTATAACATAACAGTTTTCATATCTATCTTAGGAGAATGGAATTTTAATTAAAAAAATTTAATGATTAGCAAAAAGTTTATTTACCGCTTGAAGTGTGTTGAATGGGATAACACAATACATTAAACTACTTAAAAAAGATTCTAAATTTGAGAAAACATTTTTCAAAACTCCTTAAGGGGCAAAAAAATATTAATATTTTAATCCCAACACACGCTTTATACACTACAAATAAGTCAAAATATTTAATTTGTTACATACAACAGGATAAAAATATGACTAAAACTCTCAAGTTTGTATACTATATAATTTTATTTCTTTCTCTATTTTTTATCATAAAGAATGTAGAAGGTAGATACTTAAAGAAGCAAGCTGAAGGTAATTAAATTTTTTTCATCCTTTTTTAAACTCCTTTTCTTTAATTTTTAATTTATATACAATATTTTATCTCATTTTAGTAATACTATTTTATTATGTTTTTCATTGCAACAGCAATGTTAAAGGAGTGTCAAAAGTCTGGTTGTCGACTAACTAAGGGTGAAAAGCTCATATGTATTAAGGACAGATTTAAATCACTTCCAGTTAAGTCGTGCAAGGAGGAATAGTTTTTTACACTAACCAAAAATATCCATTTAATATATGTAATGACACCCAATAATTGTATTTTTATTTGTTTATTTCTAAATTTGTTATCTCATAGACCTTGCAATTTCAACTTTGTATTCTAACATATTGGTATTAAAATGAAATAAAATAAAGAATATTATGCGCCTAGAGTCTCCATTATTTAATCTAACTGCCTCGGGGAAAGAGTTATCCTCCTTGAAGTTGTTTTTCTCATGAATGGACAAAAGCCTAGTGGCCATGATCAAGTTTCAAACTGGTTTTAGGAATTTCCTTCCTAGCCTAAGGATGCAAGCAACTCTTTCTCTATAACCTTGGGAGATTAGCGAAAAAGCTTCCTTCCACCGATAAAAATCTTATTCAGCTTTATGACTAAAAGATCATCATCGAAAACATTGAAAAATCTAACAAAACCATATTGATTCCCCCTAATGTCTCACTTAGTTGGGATAATTAGTTTGTTGAAGATCGATTAAAACACAAGAAATGGAGGTTTGAGTTGAGTTTTAAAAAAAAAACTCTTAGAAGTGATTCACACAAACAATCAAAATAGAATCAATGCAATAAAGAGAAATAATGATATGTTTGATTTATACAAGCTCACCTTTAAGAAGGTTGCTCTTGTCTACCGCCAAGGTGATTTTACCTTATAAAAGGACTTAATAGACTAATCTTGAAATATTACAATCAACGTCTAAGAGTTAGAAAACACCTTAGCCCTCTCAAGTATTCTTATTATATCCTATTCACTTGAGGAAACAACAATCGTCTAAGACTTAGAAAACACCTTAGCCCTCTCAAATATTCTGACTATTCATTCAAGCCACTTGAGATAACAATTCTCGATAGAATTACAATCAATTAGTGTTTACAAAAGTGCTTCTAGAATAAGAAAATTACACCAATGTTTAAGAATAAAATATTTAACACAATTATGAGCAACAACTTTTGTGTAAGAACACTACCAATGAAGACCAAATAATAACTTAATTAATGAGCAATAACTCTTGTGTCTTTGTCTTTTCTCTTGGATTATTAGTGAAAAACTTAATGTCAACATAAATATGAACAACAACTCTTTGTGTTTGATCTTTTCTTTTTAGTGATTTCTGCATGTTTTGGATTTGGCAGAGTTACTGTTCTTTTGTTCAAGTATCACATTTTGAAAATGAAACAGTTGATCTTTATATAGGTGTTGAAGAAGTAGATTGTTGTAGTAGTAGTAGTACACATGTCACTTTCATCTTGCCAGCTACCAATAGTAGGAAACGATCGTGGGAGACAAAGAGTGCACAGTACATCTATTTGGGGGTAATGTGTAATTGTACCTTTATTAACCATTCTAGTGCATGTTTCTAATAATCCAATCTTCTGATGAAAATACTTCAAATGAGAAGTGTTGTTGAGCTTTAGATGATGTCATCCTTCAGATCTTGTCTTCTGATAGACTATATGATGTAGAATAGTGATGAGTATAGAAGATCTAAATTTCCTGGATCTTTTCTTCTGATGCAATATTTTTTATGTGAAGAGATGTGCATATTCCAAGAAGTATCCATGTCTTCAGAATCTTGACTTTGTCTTTAGAATTGGAAGCATCAGCTTTTCTAATGAACAAATCTTGACTTTTGATCTTTGAATCAATAGCTTTTCTCTGATGTGTTCAGAACCTTGACTTTGTCTTTAGAGTTAGAAACAATAGCTCCTCTGACGAACAAATCTTGACTTCTGATCTTTGAATCAAAAAGCTTGTCTTTGGTGCAATCTTGATTTCTGATCTTGAAGCAGAAGCTCTAACAAAAATCATTTCTTCTAGAACCTTGTGACTTCTGAAACAGTAGATTATTGAGAAGTACAGATGGATAGCCTCTATCTAGCGAACATTCAATATTCTTTAGAACTACTAATGTTACTTCAGAAGCGGATGTAAATAGTCATTATGAGGCGTGTCATTCACTTTTCTGATGATTCTTCAAAAAAATAGTCCTAAATCAATTAGAATTTCTAATCTGCACACTCAAGAAACTATTAGAAACAAAATTATTTACATATAAAACATATGTATTGTTATCATCAAAATCCAGAGATTAATTGCATAATCCAAATCTTGTTCTAACATTTACCAATGTTGCCATAATGATGAAACTCCTCAAACATATCTTTTTGAGTTTTCACATGTCAATAGAATTTATGTAGGAGAAATGGGGTGATGGCATGGTGGTAGCTGGATTTGGACTTGAGATTTCAATTCGAAGAAATTTTGATTTGGCTCCGAGTGAGCTCGAAGAGCTGCAACAAATCCTCCGCAATATCTCTCATGGTCTAGCGCATAATGATTTCTTTTGATAGTGGCATAATGTTGGAGGCTTTTCGGTTAAAGTTGTTTCTGTTAGATTGGATTTTCTTTCGCTTATAAGTTCTCATATTGATACTACCCTTGGTTATGCCTTGAGGTTGTTATGGAACTCAAATGTTCCGGGTGTCTTACCCCAATTTTGTCCGGGGATTGAATCATTTCAATTTATATAGATTTTTGTTCTAATTTTATTTGATTTTTATCATTTAAAAATGTCCCAAAAATGTTTTGTTTTTTGATTTAATTCACTGTTTCAAAATAAGTAATAATAATAATAATAATATAAAAACAAAATGATTTATTTTTCTTTGTTAAAAAAATTAGGTGACATTAATCCATTAATTGAAAACTCCTTTTTATTGTAATAAAAACAAAATCATCACACATTATACCTCAAAAGAGAAAAAAAATAGAATTAAGGCTAAAAATATCCTAATCCAATTAGGTATAAAAGAGAGACTAGTTGGACAAATTAAGAAAAAAGAAGGAAATGACAGCTAAAAAATAACTAAAAAGAGAATAAAAAAGAAACTGAAGGATATCTTCTTCAACCTCACAATCCCTTTCTTTCACGCTTCAACATAACCATTTTTCATGTGAATTTGCATACATTAACCTAATTCGAATCATTACGTTATACCATTGTGTATGTTAACTCCTTTCGTGCATTGCATTACTTTTCCAATATTTTGTGTTGCATTTTGTCAAGTTATATCCCATTACGAGTGTATTTCTTTCTTTGAAAGAATACACTTTTCTCAATAAAAATAAGATTAAAAGTACAATTGGATGCACATCGTTTTGATCCCCGAATAATCGGACTTGAGGTGTACGTCTCATTCCAACCTATTATTTGTCTTTCGCCAAAAATATTACATAAAAAAATCTTATTAAAAAAGGAAAATTAGGTGTAAAATATTTTTATCTTCTAATAATCAAAAGCAAGGTGTACACTTTGCTCGAACCGACTATTTGTCTTATGCTCAAACAATACCTAATCAAACTTGGATTAAAAAGGAAAAACATATGTAAATCTGCTTGATTCTCGAGTAGTCGAATACAAGGTGTACACTTTGTCTAACTCGACCACTCGTCTTCCACAAATATGATTTCAATAAGTAATTGGATAAAAAAGACAAAAATGGGATGTACACTCTTTTATTCTCGAATAGTCGGATGCAAGGTACACGCTTTATTTAAACTGGTTATTTATCTTCCCTTTTAAATTAATTTCAACGAATCAAACCTATTTTTTCTGCCTCAGAGCAACGAAACTTTTTTCCACAAATGAACGGTGTTTTATCCATTTAGAAACAAAGCACAAACAAATGGTTCAATCCTCTTATGCACGAGTAGCATGCAACATTCTCTGCTCAAATATGATGAAAACATAATCCAAGCAACTTCAGATCATGTTATCCATTATGACACAAAGCAAACAAAGTTCCCTACTCCCTTATGTTGGTAGCAAGCAATGTTTTCCGATTGAATGCGATTAAACATCTTTCACTAAAATCTACCAACCAACAAACATTTGCTAACCCAGGGATACGTATGATAAACATTCGCAATATTGTCAAACACCCTAATAAAAAAACCTAATTTCCCATTTTCTCTCCTTTATTAAATATGCCATAAAAAACCAAACACTCTTATTCTCAAAACTGATTAAATGGTTCTCATTGAGTAGTGCGTCTTTGTGGGGTGTAATACCTTTTTCGTGCATAATTGACTCTCGAACATGAATTTGGTTGTGATGACCATATTTTTGTTATTTTATAATTTTATCTACGTTTTTTCTTTAAAAATAAACCTTGATACTGATCTCGTTGATTTTGGACGTTCATCCACTCTGGTATTTTTTGCATTGTGACAGTTGACGACTTTGATAGGGATCCTTACAGGATCAAGCATAGTTTTGTTAGTTGTGGTATTTAACTATTAGCTTTACTTATTTTTCTTCTTGTGTTTCCATGTTTTCTTATTATCATGCTTTATTTTTAAGGTCAATTTATATTTGTATATAATCATCTGTGGGATCGGGAAATGTGGTTTGAGTGAAGCTTTATACCTGAGCTTTGAGAAAGAATCCTAAATTTAAGTTCAGTGCATGCTTAGTGTTATCCCCCAAGGTGTACACCTTGTATGGCTAGCATGAAAACTCCATCTAGAGTAAATCATTTTCACATAGTTTGTGTAACAACCCAATATTTTCAATTATTAAATAATTTGAATTTTAGTTATTTATTTAATTAAAATTTGAATTATTAGAATTATTGGGATTTTTGGAAAATAAATGAATAAAAGGAGAAAATTGGAATTATGGTGTAACGAGTAGAAGTGAGGGGTGTGTGGAGTAAAGGTCTCTAATTTTATTATTTTGTTATTATTATAATAAAAAGGAAATAATAAGAGAAAAAGGGGTTAGAAAGGCAATTTGGAGAAAAGATGATTATACGTGAAAAGAGAAGAAGAGCAGAAGAGGAACCTAAAGCTCAAGGAAGATTCAAGATTTTGACTAAGGTAAGGGGTGATTACTCTAATTATATTGTATTATGGATTTTGAGAATGATAGAATAGAGTAAGAGATTAGGAATCCCAAATTTAGGTTTTTTAGGTTTTTGAGTTAAAACCCCAATTTCATGATTTTTGATGTTTTGATGCAATTTGATGTTGTATTGTTGTTGTAGAATGTTTTGGTATGTTATTATTGTATTGGAATCATGTTATGGGTTCTATTTTGGTGTTGATGTGGATTGAATTCGTATTGGTATGATTGGGTTGAATGGGGAAATAAAGAATGTTGTCAAATAAGGATTTTCTACTACAGGAGTCGCAGGAACCGGTTACCCTCTGGGAGGAACCGGGTTCCCCATATAATTCCCAGCAAAGTGGTTTTTCTGAGTCGTGTGAACCGATTACCCTGTGGGGAAACCGGGTTCCTGGTACATTTTCCAAGGGGGCGATTTTTGTAAAATATGGGAACCGGTTAGTCCCTTCGAGGAACCTGGTTCTCCATACATTTTCCAGTAGCACGTTTTCACTATGATAGTGGGAACCGGTTACCCTCCTGGAGGAACCGGTTACCACTGTTACTTTTTGAAAAATATTAAACTTTGAAAATTCATAACTTTTGAACCGTAAGTCCTTTTTAATCGTTGTTTTGGACATTATTCCTTAAATTTAATATTCTATTTTATGAAATTAATTTAATAATGGTAACTTGGCTTTAATTTGGAAAGTGTTGGTTTTCCGACTTTGTGGTTTATTCGTACCTTGTGTACTTGGTGGATCGGAAATGATATGTTGTTGTGCTGACGTATTATGTGCATATTGCTGGTTGCATGCGTGTATTGGTGATGGCATTACTAGTTGATGGGTAATTGCTTGCATGTTATGCTATTGGTCATGTTCATGATAGTGGATTGATATCACATTTTGGATTTGATGATGGTTTATGATGTATGATGTTATCATAACCTGTGTTGAATGTTGCATGCTTTTATGATGTGCGTGCATATACATTCTGGTGGTAGCTAATTTCCATTACATGGAATTAGTGAGTATTGTCAATAACCGTTCCTGGATGATTATGGGTGGTGAGGTTGGATTCATGTCTGGGTGATTATGGACGAATCAATGTAACTGTATCTGGGTGATTATGGATTAGTGTGTGACTTAGTTCACATTTTGGTACCACATGCATAGAGTCTTGCATTGCATTTTGTATGGATTATAACATGATAGGATGGTTTTGAGTGTTATAATTGGTTGTTGAGTTTGATGCATGAATTTGGCAATTGTTTTTTGGAATGAATGATTGAATCTGATTATGCTAAATAGGGTGAAATAATGGCTTATGAAATTCTATTTATTTTATAAATTCATAATGCATGTTAATTATGATGTAGTCGCACCCTTACTTTGATGATTTCAGATTGAAGCTATAGCAACTTAGGAGTTGGTGAGGATGGCTCGTAGAGCTATGCTATTTAGTTATCACGTGTCGGTGTCATGCTCTGGTCTTGTAACACTGGGAAACGTTTGTCTTTAGAGTTACTATTACACTCCAATTTATTTAATTGTTTTAGTTGGATAATTATTTCTATGGATTAAGGTGTTAACCTTTTTGGATTGGTATTTATTTGGTTTGAATTATCCAAGTTTTGATTTTATTTCGTTGTGTTGAACATGTATATTTGATAATTATTTGAATTATGTTCCTTAGTAAAGCATGACATATGTATGGAATTTATTTTTTTGTAATTGTGACGCCTTTAATACATGTTAACTCTGAGTTATTTAGATTATTCGCGGGGTATTTTAGAAGGGTGTTACAATAGTGGTATTAGAGCATAGTCGGTCGTTGTGACCTACGTTTTAGTGTCTTTATCCCTTTTGTATACGACTAGTGCAAGGTAACATTGTCGATACTTGTGTTCTAATGAGAATTATTTTATGGATTCTCAGAACAATGGTTGGAAGAGGTAACCGAAGAGATGGCGATGCAATCGCTGAGGCTTGGGGATGCTTGTTGGTGTGCTTGGAGGAAATCAACAGGGAGCTGGTAGTGGTGCTGACAGGTAGCTAGGAAATTTTCAAAGGAACAATCCTTCGTTATTCAAAGGCACACATGACCCTGATGGCGCTTAAAAGTGGTTGAAGGAGATTGAAAGGATCTTCTGAGTGATTGACTGTACTGAAGATCTAAAAGTGAGGTATGGTACTTATATGCTGGCAGAAGAAGCTGACGATTGGTGGGTTGCTACCAGAACTGAGATGGAGCTAGATGGTATTTTGTTGACTTGGGTTGTGTTTAGAAGGAATTTTTTGAGACGGTGTTTTCCTGAAGACATTCGGGGAAAGAAAGATATCGAATTTTTGGAGCTCAAGCAGGGTAACATGACTGTAAGTGAGTATGCTTCTAAGTTCGCTGAGTTGGCTAAGTATTATGCTCACTATAAAAATGATGAAGAAGGAGAATTCTCTAAGTGTATCAAGTTTGAAAATGGTCTCCATGATGAGATTAAGCAAGGTATCAGGTATCAGGTATCAGCGTATTCGCATGTTTTCTGATTTGGTGGATTGCAGTAGGATTCTAGAAGAGGATCTTGCTAATACTAGGTCGAACTCTCGTGGGTTTGTTGACAAGAAAGGAAAGCAATAGATGGATCATGGCAAACTGTACAATAGAAATAACCAGAGGTTTGGTGGGTGGAAAAGTCCTAGTGGGGGAGATTCTAGTGCTTCGATTAAGTGCTACAAGTGTGGTGAAATGGGGCATCGTATTCAGGAATGTAAGAGTACTAACAATAAGTGTTTCAAGTGTGGAAAACTTGGGCATGTGGCTAATGATTGCAGAGTAAGAATTGTGACTTGTTATAACTGTGGAGAGGAAGTTCATACTCGTCCATAATGTACTAAACTGAAGAAGGAGCAGTCTGGTGGAAAAGTGTTTGCGTTAGCTGGGCAAGAGACTAAGCCTGATGATCGATTGATTAAAGGTACATGTTTTATTAATGGCACACCATTGATTGTGATTATTGATACTGGAGTGACTCAATCGTTTATTGCTTTGGATTGTGCTAAAATATTGAATTTGGATATATTTGATATTAAATGAAGTATGGTTATTGATACTCCTGCATCGCGTTCAGTGACTACTTCGTTTGTGTGTAGGAATTGCCCTATTATAATTTTTGGTAGGGGTTTCGGTATGAATTTAGTGTGCCTACCGTTAGAACAACTTGACATCATCCTTGGAATGAATTGGTTGGAATTCAACCAGGTTCATATCAACTATTTTGCAAAGACGGTTAGTTTTCCTGAAGTTGTTAGTGTCAAAGATTTGACTAAGTCCATTAAGCAAATGAGTGCAGCTGTTAGTGACGGCGCAGTAGTGTTTATGTTGTGTTCTATGATGGAAGTGAAGGGGAAGGCTAAGAGTAATGAGTTACCCGTTGTGAATGAATTTCTAGAAGTCTTTCAGGAAGATGTTAGTGAGTTGCCACCTGAGAGAGAGAAGTGGAATTTGCTATAGATTTGATTCTTGGAACTAGTCCGGTGTCGATGGCGTCGTATCACATGTCGGAATCCGAGTTGGTTGTATTGAAGAAGTAATTAGAGGAGCTTCTTGAGAAGAAGTTTATTCGTCCGAGTGTTTCGCCGTAGGGTGCTCCCGTGTTGTTGGTTAAGAAGAAAGAAGGTCTGATGAGACTGTGTGTTGATTACAGGCAGTGGAATAAAGTTACGATCAAGAATCGGTATCCGTTGCCGAGGATTGATGATTTGATGGATCAAATAGTTAGAGCTTGTGTATTAAGTAAGATTTATCTGAGATCTGGATATCATCAAATTCGTGTAAAAAAGGAAAATATTTAAAAGACTGCATTTAGAACGAGGTATCGACATTACGAGTATTCTGTTATGCTGTTTGGAGTTACTAATACACCTGGTGTTTTTATGGAGTATATGAACAGGATATTTCATCCGTATCTTGATAAGTTTGTGGTAGTTTTTATTGATGACATTTTGATCTACTCAAGGAGTGATGAAGAGCATGCAGAACATCTCAGAATTGTGTTTGAATTGTTAAAGGATAAGAAGCTTTATGTGAAGTTGTCTAAGTGTGAATTCTGGTTGAGTGAAGTAAGTTTTCTTGGTCATGTAATTTCCAAGAATGGGATTGTTGTTGACCCTACGAAGGTAGAAGCGGTATCTCAGTGGGAATCTCCGAAGAATGTTTCTGAAATCCATAGTTTTCTTGGTCTTGCAAGTTACTATAGAAAGTTCATTGAGGGGTTTTCAAAGTTAGCATTGTCGTTGACTAAGTTAACAAGAAAAGGACAAGTGGTTGTATGGGATTTGGAATGTGAGAAAGGTTTCCAAGAATTGAAGAAGAGATTGACTAGTGCTCCAATTTTGATTTTGCCGAATCCGACAGAATCTTTTATTATGTACTGTGATGCTTCACTGATGGGTTTAGGTGGTGTTTTGATGCAGAATAAGTAGGTAGTAGCTTATGCTTCAAGACAATTGATATTTCATGAAAGGAATTATCCGAATCATGATTTGGAATTGGCGGTTGTAGTATTTGTTTTGAAATTGTGGAGGCATTATTTGTATGGTTCTCGATTTGAGGTATTCAGCGGTCATAAGAGTCTGAAATATCTCTTCGATCAGAAAGAGCTCAATATGAGGCAGCGAAGATGGTTAGAATTTCTGAAGGATTATGATTTTGGTTTGAATTACCATCCTGGTAAGGCAAACGTTGTTGCAGAAGCATTGAGTAGGAAGTCGTTGCATATGTCTATGCTGATGGTGCGTGAATTGGATTTAGTTGAACAGTTCAGAGACTTGAGTTTAGTAGGTGAGAACACTCCTAATAGTGTTAAGTTGGGTATGCTGAAGTTCACTAGTAGTATTCTTAATGAGATTCGAATCGGACAGAAACCTGATGTTGGTTTAATGGATAGATCGACGTTGATCAACCAAGTTCAAGGAGGTGAATTCCGAATTGACGAGAATGGTGTTATGAGGTTTGGTGATAGAGTTTTTGTTCCGGATATTGCTGAACTTCAGAAAAGTATTCTGGAGGAAGGACATCGTAGTGGATTGAGTATTCATCCTGGTGCTACAAAGATGTATCATGATTTGAAGAAGTTGTTTTGGTGGCCTGGAATGAAGAAGGAAATTGTTGAGTTTGTTTATGCTTGTTTGATTTGTCAAAAGTCGGAAATCGAACATCAGAAACCGTCGGGATTGATGAAACCGTTGTTTGTTCCAAATTGGAACTAGGATGGCATTTTTATGGAATTTGTGTCTGGTCTGCCGAGGACAGCTAAGAATTGTGATTCTATTTAGGTTATAGTGGATAGGATGACGAAATCTGGTCACTTTATACCGATGAGAATGGATTTTCCGATGGAGGAATTGGCTCAGTTGTATGTTAGTATTGTGTTAGACAGAGATCCGAGGCTTACGTCTAATTTTTGGACAGGGTTGCAAGAAGCCTTAGGTACTAAGTTGAGGTTGAGTTATGCTTATCATTCGCAGACAGATGGTCAGACGGAAAGGACGATTCAGTGTTAGAGGACTTGTTACGTGCTTGTGTGTTGGAGAAAGGTGGAGCTTGGGATAGTTACTTACCTTTGATTGAGTTTACATACAACAATAGTTTTCATTCGAGTATTGGTATGGCTCCATTTGAGGCATTGTATGGTAGGAGGTTGTCATACCCCAAAATTTTCCCTCTTATTTCTCAAGACATTCCACATATCCCTACTCAAGGATTTCACAAGGGTTGACCAGACAAACCCTCTCCTAAGCAGTTAACCCAAACTAGGGTTTGGCCATTCTCAAGTCAAGGTGAGCCTCCAACACTTCCAGTGGTCATCATGCCTCATCATATGCTTCAAATAATCTCCATGTCAAGTTTCAAGCCTTACAAGTCAAGTTTCCTCAGACAATTGCTCAGATGGTTGAAAATCAGTTGTATTGGACAAAAAGTCAACTGTGGTCAACATACAGTCAAACTTCATAATTTTTGGTCAACATCAATATTTTGAAGTGATATTCATCATTTGATCAAGGGTTGATAATGATTCATCAAGAAAAAGTCAACAATTGATCAAAAGACAAACTTTCCAAATTGGGCTTTCTCAGACAAAAGTCAACAGAACTTTGACCGGGCATAACCTTCACATACTTTATCAGAAATTTTTCCACCACAGCTCATTTTGAAGAGAATTCAATTCTCTACAACTTCATATCTCACAAGCTTGGGCAGAAAATGCTTCATTTGGGAGTTATGGATCAAAATATTACAGGTCCTTTTTTAAAAGTCAACAAAAAGTCAACTTTTTGTAAAGAAGTGTTCATGAGAATGGAAACTCCAATGAAGATGAAACTAAATAGGCTGTTTAGAGGACATCTTGAGCTTTCTAAAAAGTCCAAGAACACCCAAAAATGTTAAAAATTGAGTAAGTTACACATTACACAAGTTGAGCATTTTTTAGGAGGTGCACAAAGAGAAATACTTGACAAATGCAAATATTTTCCAAATGGGCTTATAATTTTATGATCCAAACTAGATCTTAACATTATCCATGGCCTCTATGCTACTTGCCATGCCTCCTTTCTAATTTATTTAATTTATTTTGGATTTAAAGCATTAAATTCAATTTTAAATTAAATAAAATACAAAAACAAGGTCTAAGACAAGTTGGGCTTGGTTTCTACTTATCTTGAGGTCCAAGATAGCCCATACAAAACTACCAAATTCGTGCAAGACTTGATAGGCAAGATTAGAGACCAAAAAAGGCAATATTTGGTCTTTATTTCCAAGGAATTATATCTCAATCAATGCAAGATTTTTCCTTCTTTGGTTGACCTAATTTCACTCTTGTATAAATACTCAACAACCTCAGATGCTCAAGGAACGAAACCCTAGCCTCATAAGCCAACCTTAATTTCTCAAAAATTCTAACAAAGTTGCAAAATTCGAAATCCTTTTTCCATCCGTTTTCAATTCATTCCAAGCATTCCATCGTGCTCCTGAGGTATCATAGAGTAAGTCCAGGCCAAGAACCATGGCCAAACATGCCTGAATCGTGCCATACATGAACATACATTTGCATACTTTTCTTGAATTCGTGTTTTAATATTTATTGTGTTTTGTCTGAAACTAACCATTGCAATGTGTTCCTGAGACATCATAGAACAGGTCTGGACGATCACATGAAGCTCCTAACGACCGGAATGTGATTTGCCATTGTTAGGGCTTCAGATCGGAGAAGCTTCGAACCGGACAATACAAGCCGTTTTAGTCTAAACAGATGCCACCATTGAACTCGCAAGGGTCGATTTAGGGGGGGTAGCCTTAACCATGAGCTTTGATTTTCAGTTTTTTGCAGGTTCCAGAAAAATTGTCACCGGAGGAGGTGACCTTCGAGCGAGGACCGTTGATCGACGTGTGGCTTCCTCGATTCGCTCTTTCTTGTAACTGGGTCCCACGACTTGACTTGGTTTGAAATTCAAACTGGAACGTTGGATCACCTATAATCATATGGTTGTGTTCTATGGACAACAGACGCGCGCAGCTCAGTTGGTAGACACATGATTGGTATATCCAGGAGGTCAGGGGTTCGATCCCTGGTTTCCCACTTTCTTTTTTACAACTTTTCTAACTAACCAATTTCCTCTTATTTTCTTTCTTATTTTTCTTATTTCATTTAATTTCTTTTCAAACAATTTTCTAATGCATTAAAAATCACCAAAAAATAATTTCTATTTGCATTTAGGACAGAAAAATGTTTATTTAATTTTTGACATAAAAATTAATATTTTTGCATGCATATTTTAATTAATTGTTAATTAACCATAAAATTGACCTTTAATTGTTTTTTCTTATCAAAACTAGGGATGGCAAAAAAAACCGTACCCGCGGGTAAAACCCGTCACGGATATGGATATGATGGTTTAATGGGTATCCACGGATAAAATAAACGGATATTTAATTACCCGATTATTTACGGACACGGATATGGATTTGATGGTACCCGTACCCGTGGATATCCATATCCGTTAATAATTAGAAAAAATACTTAAACGTTAATTTGTTTCATCAAAATTATTATTGTTATTTTCTTAAATACGATATTATTATTACTATTATTATTATTATTTGGATAAAAGAAGAAATAAAATGAAAGTGATTTATTTTTATTAATGTTTATAATTTGTTAACTTTGAAAAAAAAAATTATTTTAAAAAAAATTAAAAAAATAATTATTTAAATATACATATTTTTAAAATATATTTAAATAATAGTATCCACGGATACCCGTTAATACCCGCGGATATCTCAAATTTCACGGATACCCATCTAACGGGTACCCGCACGGATATAGGGAGGGTACGGATATCATATTTATTAAATGGGGCGGGTAGCGGAAGACTACTACCCGTACTTATGAGTACCTGTTGCCATCCCTAATCAAAACCAATCCAGAAAATTCCCAAAAAATTGCTTTATCATCTAATTAGGATTACTAACCTAAAAACCTTTTTTCTACTAATTTCCAAAACATTTTGCTAACATTTTCTTATTATTCCAATTATCTATTTCTTATTTCACATTTACAATTCTAGAAAGGATGTATAGGTCGCAAAGTTTTTATCATGTAATAGTGTAGATTTACATTTTCTGCCTTTACTTTTCGCACTCCTATATTATGTAACTGCCCTAAAGCCATGTAATAGCGTAGGATTTACTTTCTGCACTTTACTTTCCGCAATTTACTTTTTGCACCCATATAAAGTGCTAGTAACTAGGCGTGTATGGCAAGATAAAAATGAACATAGATCACTTCTAATTCCAAGATAACATATCTGAATTTAACACACTCTCTTCACACATGCACCCCCTAGGCTATTCTCTCTCGTTGCCTTTCAAATACATGGTCAAGTCCCTCGAACGTAGAGGTATCCTAGCACCATTGCCTACAAACATATCATCATAGTCCCTTCGATACAAAGATCATAGTCCCTCGACGTGGCCTACGAATACATGATCTTGTCCCTTGATTGTTGCCTACGAAAAGTGATGATCGTCCCTTCGAATGTGCTAGGATACTCCTACAAGTTGCCTTCTATGACCATTCAATGTCCCTTCGAATGTCCCTCTCACATCCAACGAATAGGGTTACCTACCAACTAATGGTATGGATAGCACTATTCTAAAGGAAAGTAAAATAACACGGAAATGACCGTTCTGAGTAGGTAATAAGACTTTTAGTTGTTTCTCTATCAAAATACTTTTCACACCTCACACTTTTGTCAAAGTTTAAAACACTTTTCAAAAACGAAACATTTCCAAACACTTCGTATACATTCCAGCGTGAATCATTACGAAGTCAAAGCGAAATGCCTTATTAAAACATTTTTCAAACACACACGCAGAAAGCAATTTTTAAAGTGAGCTAAAGCAACTAAGTGCCCGTAGATAACTACGGATCGAAAGGGGTGCTAATACCTTCCCTTTTCATAACCTCCTCCCTTGCTCAGAATCTAACGAAGGTTTTTTCTGTTCTTTCCACCTCCCCTTAATTGGATAAAAGAAAAGTCGGTGGCGACTCTTGCTATCCGCAACATTTGTGATCAAAAGCAAAACAAATTCCAAAGTCAGTTTTCCCACCGTATTACAGAAATGGCGACTCTGCTGGGGAAACACCCTAAAGAGAGAATACCTTAGGGATTTTTAGATCACTTTACTGCTTTCTGTTTGACTTGTATGCTTTACTTTTAAGGGTTGCTTGGGTATTATACTTGTGGGGGATCCTACTCCCGGATCCAGGTTTCCTTAGGTAAGTAGCAATAAATCGTCGCGACCGTTAGGCGTATACCGAAACGGTCAACATGATGGCTACGTTAGTGCGACACTTTGGACGTCCTGATGCTCCTCATGCTCAAGTTAAGGAAAGTATTTGGCGTCTGCGTGGTGTCACCGGCACTAACTCAACTTCTAGAACCCTAATTGACCCATCTTGGCCATTAGAAGGTAGTGAGATGGCCGGCTTTGGTGCAGACTAAGGTTGGTTGATACTCGATGCTACGCTCATTAAGATCCGACTTTCGGGATGTTTCGGTCGACCACTTAGTAGTCGTATTGAAATAAAGCCTATGAGAAAGATTAATGATATGAGATTCCTAGAACCCGGTTGCTATCATAGGACAGGATAAACCCACTCAAACTTTGGTAGGGTAGACACCTATACCTCATGCAAGCCTTAAACCTAGGGCTATTGTGTGATTTGTTTGTGCTTGTTAAACATAACATCATGACATCATAAAATTGCATATCATTTCTAACCATTTCAAGGACCTAGGGATTTATTTTTGCTCTGATTTGTAGGAATTATGGCTTCCAGAAAGACTATCCGGATCAACTTCATGGGTGTACCTTCTCTACTCAAAGAATTGGTTTCAGAAATTCTTGATCATGCCCAGTTCATTAAGAGACATGGTTATCTGCTTGATTTGGTTATCTCCAGTTTTGAAGAAGATATGATGCACGTCTTATTCCAGTTCTTCGATCCGAAACATCATTTCTTTACATTCCCAGATTATCATTTGGTTCCTACTTTGGAAGAGTTCTCTAAGCTACTTGGGGTACCTATCCTTGATCAGATGCCATTCACCGGTTCAGAAAAAGCTCCTAAGTACGAAGACATCGCATCAACATTACATCTAAAACGATCAGACATTGAAGCCAATTGGGAAACAAGAAGCAGAGTTAAGAGGTTTACTTGCCAAGTTTCTAATAAAGAAAGCACGAGAATTCCTAAAATCTATGAGTTTTCATGCATTCGAAGACATTTTGGCCTTGCTAATCTATGGCTTGGTGCTATTTCCTAATCCAGATCAGTTCATAGACGTAAATGCCATCAAGATATTCCTCACTCGTAGTCCTGTGCCTACTTTACTTGGAGACATCCTGCATTCTCTCCACACTCATACCGTCAAGCGACAAGGAACTCTCATGTGTTGCACACCGTTACTTTCCAGGTGGTTTATTTTGCACCTTCCTCAATTAGTAATGAAGAACGAGCAAAGATTGAAGTGGTCTCAAAGGATGATGTCACTCTCTCATTCAGATATTCGTTGGTGTCTCTTTTCTCAAAAGGACTTCACATTCATCGAGCGTTGCAGAGAATTCCCTAACGTACCACTCCTTGGCATAAGGGGAGGTATCACTTACAGCCCTTCTCTAGCTCTACGTCAGTTTGGGTATGCTCGAAGAGATGGTCCTCATGATATGCTTCTCCAAGATATTGTGTTCGACTACAACCACGATCTCCAGAACTACCGTCGAAGGTTCATACACGCTTGGGGCATGGTAAAGAAGACTGATACCAAGACTTTGGGACACCAGAACTCCATTCCTTGGGAACCTTACCTCAAATGGGTGCGAGCTCGAGCTCAAAACCTCATGATGCCATTTACACCCGTGTTACCAGTGATTATGGAACATGTTGCTATAGATGACGAATCCTATACCGTTCTCCATCCAGACATGCCTACTGATTTTGAAGACTTGAAGAGATCCTGGATTCAGCTTAAAGAAGAAAGGGATATGTTTGAAGCTCAGTGTTATGCAAGCGAGAAGAAGGTACTAGAGTTGACCAAGCTACTTCACGAGGAGCGAAACATCAACGCCTACTTCAACACCAAGAGGAAGCGCCCATGGGAGACTTAGAGCATTAGGAATTTGTTTTTTTTATTATCTTTTGTACTTGAAAAATAAAAGAAAAATAAAAGCTAATAAAAGTTTGTTCGTGCTTGTTTAACAAATTTAAATTCCTAAGGTCCTTGAAAACATTGCATTGCATTACATAAACATCGCATATCATGGCATGACATTTCATAACAGGTACATTGAAGATCGGTTTTCTCATTCTCTCGCTATTTATTTTAGTAGAAATGGCTCTTGAACAGACTGTCAAAGATCTCCAAGCTCAGAATGCTCGGTTCCAAGAAATGCTCACCAGCTTGGTCCAAGGCCAGAAAGATTTGAAGAAGCTTATCACTAGAAGGAAGAAAGTCATCGGCGTCCTCAACATGGGAAGACGTCATAAGGGCGGACCTAGGATGGTCCAGATGCTACGAGACTATGTCATGGTTTTTTCTTGGTCATACGAAGACATGTCAGGTCTAGACATTGACATTGTGGTACACCGATTACCAACGAAAGAAGATTTTTTCCCTGTGAAACAGAAGGTTCGTCGCATGCGTCCTGAGATGTCAGAGAAAATCAAAGCCGAAGTTATGAAGCAGTTCAATGTCGGTTTCCTAGCCGTTACTTCTTATCCACAGTGGGTTGCAAATGTGGTACTTGTACCTAAGAAGGATGGCAAAGTACGAATGTGTGTGGATTACAGAGATTTGAACAGAGAGAGTCTGAAAGACGATGTCCCACTGCCTCATATTGATGTTCTAGTCGAAAACACCGCTCAGCATAAGGTTTTCTCCTTCATGGATGGTTTCTCCTGCTACAATCAGATCAAAATGGCTCCTGAAGACATGGAAAAGACTACTTTCGTTACGCAGTGGGGCACATTCTGCTACAAGGTCATGTCGTTCGTATTGAAGAACGTTGGCGCCACTTATCAACGTGCCATGGTGACATTATTTCATGACATGATTCATCACGAGATAGAGGTCTACGTCGACGACATGATATCTCGATCATAGACTGAAGAGGAACATCTCGATCATTTGCGGAAACTGTTTGACAGACTGAAGAAGTACAGACTAAGACTTAATCCCAACAAATGCACCTTTGGAGTCAGATCTGGTAAACTCTTAGGGTTTGTTGTCAATGGTAAAGGTATTGAAGTTGACCCCGCCAAGGTTAAAGCTATCAAAGAAATGCCAGCGTCCCGCACCGAGAAAGAAGTTAGAGGTTTCTTGGGACGACTGAACTACATTGTCAGATTCATTACACATCTAACTGCTACTTGTGAGCCAATCTTCAAATTACTGAAGAAAGATCAAGTAGTGGAATGGAACGACGATTGCCAGATCGCTTTTGACAAAATCAAGGAGTATCTGCAGAATCCTCCTATCCTGATGCCGCCTGCCGAAGGAAGACCTCTTATCATGTACTTGACAGTGTTAGAGAATTCAATGGGGTGTGTGTTGGGGCAACATGACGAGTCTAGTCAAAAAGAGTATGCGATATACTACCTTAGCAAAAAATTTACCGACTGTGAAACAAGATACTCACAATGAGAAAACTTGGCTTTGGCTTGGGTCTCACGACTAAGATAGTATATGTTGACTCACACTACCTTGTTGATCTCTAAGATGGATCCAATAAAATACATATTCGAGAAACTAGCTCTCTCTGGAAGAATAGCAAGATGGCAAATGATCTTGACCGAATACGACATCCAATATACTTCTCAGAAAGCGATCAAAGGAAGTGTAGTAGCCGACCATTTGGCTCATCAAGCCGTAGATGACTACCAGTCTATGCGATTCGAGTTTCCGACAAAGATGTTTTATTAGTTATCGACAGAAGAACCAGCCTGCATTTAAGGACTCGAACAAGGATCCCGATGGACCATGGTCTTTGATGGGGCCTCAAACGCACTTGGCAATGGCATTGGCGCCATCATTACATCCCCTGCAGGCGGACACACTCCTTTCACCGCCAGATTATGTTTCAGTTGCACTAACAACATGGCCGAATATGAAGCGTGCATCATGGGTATTAAAGCTGCTATTGACTTAAGAATCAAATTCTTGCAAGTGTATGGAGACTCAGCTTTAGTGATCAATCAGATTAAAGGCGAGTGGGATACGAAACTTCCGAATCTCATTCCATATCGAGAGCATGTTTTGAGCTTAATCCCTTACTTCGAAGAAATCACTTTTGATCACATTCCACGAGAAGAGAATCAACTGGCAGACGCATTAGCACTATGTCATCTATGTTCAAGGTCAGATGGGACAACGAAGCTCCCCAAATCATCGTCGAGAAGTTTGAAGATACCACAAGAGAAACCTTGGTTCTACGAAGTGAAGAGGTATCTTGAGACTCAGGAATATCCCGCAGGGGAATCTGTCAATGACAAGAAGTTCTTGAGAAGATTCGCATCCAAATTCTTTCTTAGCAACGACATCTTATACAAGCGCAATCACGATTTGTGCTTACTCCACTGTGTAGATCAGAAAATTGCAGAACGGATCATGGAAGAGTTACATGAAGGCATATTTGGTACCCACTCCAGTGGACATACAATGGCTAAGAAGATTCTGAGAACAGGTTACTATTGGTCCACCATGGAAGCTGATTGTCACCGCTATGCTCGGTCTTGTCACAAATGCCGACAAAAAGTGCTTCCTCCATTGGTTCACCTTGACTGAATTCACCAAGTCAAGTGTACTTCACCAAGTGGGTAGCGACTCTCGTTACCAAGAATGTTGTGGCTCGATTCATCAAGCATAATCTTATATGTCGGTATGGCACTCTCAAAAGGATTATCACAGATAACGGTACCAATCTCAACAACAAAATGATCACCGAACTCTGCATGCAGTTCAAGATCAAGCATCACAACTCTTCTCCATATCGGCCTAAGATGAATGGCGCAGTGGAAGCCGCCAACAAGAATATCAAGAAGATTATACAGAAGATGACAGTGACTTACAAGGATTGGCACGAGATGTTGCCATTTGCTCTCCATGGTTACCGCACTACAGTACGAACATCTGTGGGCAACCCCTTCTCTCAGATACGGTATGGAAGCAGTCTTGCCAATCGAGGTTCAGATACCCTCAACCAGAGTCCTCCAGGACGCAGAACTAGGCGAAGATGAATGGATCCAGACTCGCCTCGACCAGATCAACTTGATCAATGAGAAACGACTCGCATCCATCTGCCATGGACAAATCTACCAAAAATGAATGATCAGAGCGTTCGACAAGAAAGTCAAGCACCGAGTCTACAAGGTCGGTGATTTAGTAGTCAAGCGCATCATCCTTCCACAAGGTGATCTCAGGGGCAAATGGACTCCCACCTACGAGGGACCGTTTGTAGTCAAAATAGTATTTTCCTGCGGAGCTATGATACTTAGCACTATGGATGGCGAAGACTTCCCACACTCTGTGAACACAGACATAGTCAAAAAATACTACGCGTAAACGAGACCCGCTAGGTCGACCGGCCTAGGCAAAAATAAGGGCATCTTGGCGAACCAAAAGGGTTCGGGCAAAAGTGAAGGATATATATACAAAAAAAAATGTACACCCGGCAAGTCGAAAACTTGCAAAGGCGGCTTGGGCAAAAAAGGGTATCCCGGTAGACTGAAAACCCGAAAGGGCGGTCTAGGCAAAAGTTAGGGATTTAAGCGTACGACTATGTCTCGTTCATATCATCTACCTACAGACTACAGACTGCTATCAGCATTCAAGATTCAAATGGCAAAAATTGATTCACTCACTCTCTACTGACAGCAAGGAGATGAGATAGTCGGAATATATGAGCACTAGCATAGTTGAAACTCGACGAGATTATTTCCGCATAGCTTTTTACTTTCATTGTATACAGACCGCTTGGCCATACGCCACCTTTCAAAATTAATGCAAATTCTTTCTTTTTACAGCGTTCATTATTGTTGTTTTTTGCATAAAGTCCAATGATTGCTTTGAATGATTATATGCATTTGACAATAAACATCTGTTCACAAACATACGAAAGGCGAACGAACATAAGTAATTACTACAGATCCTAGGAATTGAGATGACGACTAAAGTCACCAATGCATTCCCCGCAGGTTACTTTCATAAGAACACTGATAAGTGCCAAAATGTAGTTATTTTGTATATAGGTTTTGTGGCACTTATTTGTTCTTGTTTGTTGATAATTGTTGAATAATCCCAATTTTTGTTGTAAATACGTTTTATTGTGTTTTGCGTACATAATGTACCGTTTGATAGTTTTGTATCTATTTTTGTAGGTATTTGTTGCATATTTGGAGCATGGAGGAATAAAGTGTCGAAGACACGGCTCCGAAGACGCATTTTTGGGAAGCAAGACAGCAACTTTCGCGCTTAGCGTGGTTTTGAGTGCGCTTAGCGCTGTAAGGCGGTTTTTTAGGAATAAAGTAAGTCGCGCTTAGCGCGATCTGCGGGATTTTGTTTATAAATACTTTTCAAAATAGATTTTTAGGTTATGGTTTTGGGGTGGTTTTTGATCCCCATTTCCATCAACCTTCATTTTTGGTAGATTAGCTTAGAAAACAACATTAGGGCTTGCTCATGGATGATTGGAGGTGGATTGCTCTTCGATTGGCCTTGACAACCAAAGTAGATCCGTGGTTTATCTCTTCTCCTTTGTGTATTTCTCTTTTGTTGGGTTTGTATGTATTTCTACTCATAACTCCTGTATATTTATCGCCCTTGGCTTGTATAAAGTTTGCTTTACAAATCTGTGTTGGTGATTGTCTTGGGTTTTTACTCTATGTTAGGGATTTGAGCTTTACTAGAGATAGATTGCTTAGATTCTTACCTAGGATGATTATCTGTTAGTTTCTGAATACTAGAGATAGGTTTAGATCTAACATTCACTATAGAGTATCTGAACTTAATGCCTCTACGTTGGTGAAGTATGCTAGAGATGGTTATGGAGGTGACGCAGTTGAATTCTGGGTTGTTGAGATAGGCCAAACATGGCTATTGAGATGATTTAGGAGGATTCTCAATTTGGGTTAGAAATAGCTTAGGTTGTGAGAGGTATGTGATGACACGGATGAGTATCGTAGGCCGAGTATGACATGGGTGGTAGATTTAAGTCGTGACGGTAGTTTACATTCTGCTCCGTATAAGCTATCCTTTATACTTTTTGTTCATTTACTTTTTGTCTTTTATTTTCATTTCTTTTAATCCCAAACTCATTAACGGTAGAATTTTTGAACGACGAATCAATAACCAATCTCTGTGCACACGATACGATATAACCTAACCGGTATATATCACCCGGTAAAAATAATACCAACTCTTTGCTTGCCGCTATACCGCAGCAACAAGCACAATCCCCACAGAGCCATCAAACCTTCTCCGACGAAGTATTAATCTTTTCCCGCTAGTATTCCAACACTTCGAGCTTCATCACATTAGTCCCCGAGCAGTGGTCTTAACTAGCTTCACCTTGTTACATCAGTCTCCGAGTAGTAACAGTTCATCTCGTATACGCAGAGATATTTATCCCTAGTAGAATATCTCCCAATGATTATCATTCCCCGACAGCAGCAGTATCCAGACTTGAAACTGGGTCAGATAGTGCATCGGAGGAACCCTACGTCTCTTTTTATTTCCCCAGCCAGAGGTTTCAACCAACTTTAGATGCATCACCTCAAAGGAATCTTCGAGCCTCGACTCCAAGCAATAATCAGATATTCCCCAACAAGATCTACACATCAGATCCCCAGCGAAGTATCTCCCAGCTTTTATTATTCCTAACATCCTTAATATCTAGACTTGAAACTTGGTCATATAGTGCATCGGAGGAATCAAGGACATCTCTTTCTCCTCCAAGTCAGGGTTTTCAGCAACTTCATCCCCAAACAAAAGTCAGAAATCCTCGGCGGGACGTACTCATCTTCAAGATGGATATGTTTTGAAATACCACAACATCTACATTCATACATTATTCATTAAAAAAATCATGACATGTGCATATATCATTCACGTACTTTGTCATATGCTCGCATGCATCATAATCTACATAAAACTAACTATATCCTGTCGAAGTTTTTATTTTTTCCAGCAGGTCAAAGATTAATACCCAAAGCAAGACGGGAAACCCAATATGAAAGACCGTACCAATCTTTTCCAAATGGAAGGTCCAGGATTAATACCCGAAACAAGACGGGGAACCCTATCTGAAGGACCATACAAGTTGTCTTCCGACAAGAGGCATAGATCGACACCCGAAGCAAGACGGGAAAGCTGTAACACCTCTTCTAATTTACCCGCAATTTATATAATTAATCAGAGTTATAATCATAAAATAAGAGGCGTCACAATTTTATTAATTCAACTAACCAAAATCATAGTAGTCATGCCTTTTAACTGAAGAACGTATTAAATGAAACCAAACCAATGAATCATGTTTAAATAGCGGAAATATAACATAAACTCTGAAATACTTCGATCAATAAGTGTTTCAAGACATAAACCGAAACATAACAAAACAGCCAGTTTTAAATCTATAAAATTTCCAATCAAACGTTCCCCAGTGTTACAACTACCAGAGCATGACACTGACATGCGGAATATCTAAATAACACAACTCTAAAAGCTGTCCTCACCAATTCTTGAGCAGCTATACTCTTCAATCTGAAATCATTAAAGTAAGGGTGAGATTTCATCAAGATTAAAATGCATTATACATTTCTCAAAAACAATAAAACAATCAATTATTCACCCTTATTAACAGTATTAGCATACGATTCATGAATACAAACACACAGATCATTATACAAACAACAACAATCAATGCAATTATAACACTGGAAACCATCCTAACATGTTATAATTACATATGCAATACAGACTCAAATGCATGTGGTACCAATCGTGAACCAAGTCCACACCCTGTTCTGCTTATACCTCAGAAAACAGCGTTAATTCAATGATTCTCCCATACATCACTGGGTCAAGAATCTAGCCTCACTACCTCTGTCCACTAGGTAAGTTTATTGGCCCTGCAAGTTCAATTCCGCACAATGGGAATGAACCATCAACAAAATGCTCATGCATGCACATCAGAAGCATGCAACTTTCAATCAACGAAATATGATCACTACATAATTCCACACAATGCCAACACCAATATATATCACATGATAACAACTCAATCATAATGGATAACAGGTACAGCATAATCATGAAACAATTTATCACAAAGTATAAATATGCCAAACGTTTACTCTTCAATTAGTAAGACTATCACCGGTATATACAACAACAATCAATTCATACATGGAATAGAATCATACGACATCATTCCAATTATAATTAATAATAACCACAGCATATGGTAACAGAATTCATGAACATTTCATGTTAATCATAACTCATAGAATTAACCTACTGCGCATTTATTCAACAAATAGTTCACCAATTCACAACGAGTTCTTATTACGGAATCCAAAATAATCCTTCCAGATCTCAATTATTGGTATTGAAATTATTATTATTATTAGGTAGTACTCGTTCTAAGCTTTACAACGATACCAACTACGCCTAAATCGGAGTTACGGTTAAAAAGTTATGATAGAAATCGTTTCAGAAAAATTTATGTTTCAACCCAACACAGTATGCATCGATGCATAATGCTATGCATCGACCTCAAATCCTCTTGCATCGACCTCAGTATTTTATGAATCGATGCATAACATTTAATTTTCTGCATTTTTCAAAAATATTACAGTATGTGTCGACACATACGAAACTTGCATCGATGCATAGCCCTGTTTTTGGCCTATGTATCGATGCTTACGCATCTTGCATCGATGCATAGCTTCCCAAATTTCCCTATGTATCGATGCATGGCTCTATGAGTCGATGCATGGCTTTTCAAAGCTTTTGGTTTTCAAAAATTCCTCTGTATGCATCGATTCATAAAGGCTTGGGTCGACTCATACAATTGATTTTCACCCAAAATCCAATTTTTCTCCACTGTTTCGAATTGCCATTACCTCCAATCATCATTAAACCTCATATCATCATAAAACAGAACTAATTACTGCAATTTTTCATCCAATTGATCACAGAAACATGTTTTCTAATCATCCTAGAATCATATTACACAAATTCACCGTTCATACCAATTCCAATTCAAGGTTTTACGTCGGATTATAACATTAGGGCATATTCAATTATCCTGATTCGAGATTCCTAACGGATTGAATTATTCTATCGATCATCAAAACCCATAAGGCATAATAACCAGATTAAATCCCCCCTTACCTCGCGATGAATCTTCGAATCCTCGGCGTTGGCTCTTTCTCCTCTTTCTCTTTTCTTCTCCAACTTTACGTAGAATGCAAATCCTTATTTTCCTCCTCTCACTTTTTCCTTTTATTCCTTTGTTTATTCATTTTTATTTTCCAAATAATAGAAATAAATAAATTAGATTAATTAGGATTAAGTAGAGCTTTTTACTCCATACACCCTACATTTCCACTTCACACCCCCAACCTTCCTTTATTTAATTAAATAATTAAATCCATTAGTCCAAAAATATTAATAATTAAACCTTTAATTAAATTAATAATTAAATTTCTAATCATTAAATAATTGAATTAATTTGGGGTGTCACAACTCTCCCCAACTAAAAAGAGTTTTCGTCCTCGAAAACATACCTTAGACGAAAAGTTCGGGATACGAGTCCTTCATCTGGCTCTCCAGTTCCCAAGTTACATTTCCACCTGCTGGTCCTCCCCAAGCTATTTTCACCAATGCTATCTCTTTACCACGCAATTGCTTCACCTTCCGATCCTCAATTCTCGCAGGTAATGCTTCAACAGTCAGATTATCTCGCACCTGTATATCATCTACCTGAATCTCATGAGACGGATCAGCAATGTACTTCCTCAACTGAGATACATGGAAGACATCATGTAAATTCGCAAGTGACGGTGGTAAAGTAATCTGATAAGCAACTCTTCCAACCTTTTTGGTAATCTGATACGGACCAATAAAACGCAGAGTCAACTTCTTTGACTTCAAAGCTCGACCAATACCAGTCATCGGAGTAACTCGCATAAACACATGATCTCCTTCACTAAACTCAAGATCCTTCCTCCTCTTATCATGATAACTTTTCAGACGACTCTGAGAAGCCCTCATCTTCTCCTGAATCACCTTGATCTTTTCTGAAGTCTGTTGGACAATCTCCGGTCCAATCACAGCACTTTCTCCAGATTCGTACCAACACAACAGTGTCCGACACCTTCTACCATACAACGCTTCAAACGGAGTCATACCAATACTCGAATGAAAACTATTGTTGTAGGTAAACTCAATCAATGGTAGATAGCTATCCCAAGCTCCACCTTTCTCCAACACACAAGCCCTCAACAAATCTTCTAACGACTGAATCGTTCTTTCCGTCTGACCATCTGTCTGCGGATGATAAGCGGAACTCAATCGCAACTTAGTACCCAAAGCTTCTTGCAGCCCCGTCCAAAACTTAGACGTGAACCTCGGATCTCTATTCGACACAATACTAGAAGGAATACCATGCAAACTTACAATCTTCTCAACATATAATTCGGTCAACCTTTCCATAGGATAATCCATTCTTATCGGAATAAAGTGTGCAGATTTTGTCAACCGATCGGCAATAACCCAAATAGAATCACAATTCTTCGCTGTCCGTGGCAAACCAGATACAAAATCCATAGAAATGCCATCCCATTTCCATTCCGGGACAAACAACGGTTCCATCAACCCTGACGGTTTCTGATGTTCAATCTTTGACTTCTGACAAACCAAACAAGCATAAACAAACTCAGCAATTTCCGTTTTCATTCTAGGCCATCAGAATAACTTTTTCAAGTCGTGATACATCTTAGTAGCACCGAGACGAATACTCAATCCACTACGATGTCCTTCTTCTAAAATACTCTTCTGAAGTCCTGCAATATCCGGAACACACACCCTATCACCAAATCTCATAACATCGTTCTCGTCAATTCTGAATTCACCTCCTTGACCTTGGTTGATCAATGTCAACTTATCCACCAAAACGACATCAGATTTCTGCCCAGTTCGAATTTCCTCAAGAATACCACTAGTCAACTTCAACATTCCCAATTTTACACTATCAGAAGTAGTCTCACATACTAGACTCAAATCTCTGAACTGCTCAACCAATTCCAATTCATGAACCATCAACATTGACATATGCAATGACTTCCTACTCAATGCATCTGCAACAACGTTTGCCTTACCAGGATGGTAATTCAAACCAAAATCATAATCCTTGAGAAATTCTAACCATCTTCTCTACCTCATATTCAACTCTTTCTGATCGAAGAGATGTTTCAGACTCTTATGATCACTGAATACCTCAAATCGAGAACCATACAGATAATGCCTCCACAATTTCAAAACAAATACCACTACTGCCAGTTCTAAATCATGAGTCGGATAATTCCTTTCAAGAACTTTCAATTGTCTTGAAGCATAAGCCACAACCTGCTTATCTTGCATCAAAACACCACCTAATCCCATCAATGACGCATCATAATACACAACAAAAGATTCTGCCGGATTCGGAAAAATCAGAATCGGAGCACTAGTCAACCTCTTCTTCAACTCTTGGAATCCTTTCTCACAGTCAGAATCCCAAACAAACACTTGACCCTTTCTTGTTAACTTAGTCAATGGCAAAGCTAACTTCGAAAATCCTTCAATGAACTTTCTATAGTAACCTTCAAGACCAAGAAAACTACGGATTTCAGAAGCATTCTTCGGTGCTTCCCAGTGAGATACCGCTTCTACCTTAGTAGGATCAACAGCAATGCCATTATTGGAAATCACATGACCAAGAAAACTTACTTCACTTAACCAGAATTCACACTTAGACAACTTCGCATACAACTTCTTCTCTTTCAACAGTTCCAACACAATTCTAAGATGTCCTGCATGCTCTTCATCATTCTTCGAATAGATCAGAATGTCATCAATAAACACCACCACAAACTTATCAAGATATGGATGAAATATTCTGTTCATATACTCCATGAAAACACCAGGTGCATTAGTAACTCCAAACGGCATAACAGAATACTCATAATGTCCATACCTCGTTCTAAATGCGTCAATATCTTCCGTCTTCACACGAATCTGATGATATCCAGACCTCAGATCAATCTTACTAAATACACAAGCTCCAACTAACTGATCCATCAAATCATCAATCCTCGGCAATGGATACCGATTCTTGATTGTCACTTTGTTCAACTGCCTATAATCAACACACAGTCCCATCGTACCTTCTTTCTTCTTAACTAACAACACAGGAGCACCCCACGGTGAAACACTAGGACGAATAAACTTCTTCTCAAATAATTCCTCTAACTGCTTCTTTAACTCAGACAATTCAAATGCCGACATGCGACAAGGCGCCATCGACACCGGACTAGTTCCAAGAATCAAATCTATAGCAACTCCACTGGAACACCTAAACACTTGAAATTTCATTCATCATTGGCAATTCACTACTCTTAGCTTTTCCTCTCGCTTCCGTCGAAGAATACAACATAACAATACCACACCATCATTAACAACTGCATAACTCTGATCATCCATCTTAATTCATTGTCCTTATTAGAGTCTTCGTCAACTTATATGGTTCACAAGCTTCTACCAAACATCATTCCTATTCATCACTTTATGTCCCAATTAGTTAGCAAGACAATTGTATATCATTCAATATGATTCCGTCTACTATCAACAATAGATTAAGGGTGATCAAGTCCTCAATTTCTCAATAGAAATCCGATAATCATACTGGAATATAAATCATCATTACCAACACTTCTTGTTCTCAGAATCATACTCACCTTTTTGCACTTCCAACTATGACTCACGATCCAAATGATTCCAACAACTCTAACCACTCTTGCACTGTCTTCTAATTTACCCGCGATTTATATAATTAATCAGAGTTATAATCATAAAATAAGAGGCGTCACAATTTTATTAATTCAACTAACCAAAATCATAGTAGTCATGCCTTTTAACTGAAGAACGTATTAAATGAAACCAAACCAATGAATCAAGTTTAAACAGCGGAAATATAACATAAACTCCGAAATACTTCGATCAATAAGTGTTTCAAGACATAAACCGAAACATAACAAAACAGCCAGTTTTAAATCTATAAAATTTCCAATCAAACGTTCCCTAGTGTTACAACTACCAGAGCATGACACTGACACGCGTAATATCTAAATAGCACAACTCTAAAAGTTGTCCTCACCAATTCTTGAGCAGCTATACTCCTCAATCTGAAATCATTAAAGTAAGGGTGAGATTTCATCAAGATTAAAATGCATTATACAATTCTCAAAAACAATAAAACAATCAATTCATTATTCACCCTTATAAGTAAAAAGGGAACTAAAGTGATTCAATTCATGAGCAAGTAATGCAAAAAGAATGAATAGCATGGTAATTATACAAATGATAAATTTCCTAAACATGTTATGCTATAGAAAACGATAAACGAGTATCTGACGTGTACCAACTTTGAAACTATCATTACCATACATCCGCGAGTTGAAACGATCAAACTCGAAAAATCACCTCAAAAGTATTTAAGTTACCGGACCAAAATTTGAGTCCAAACAACAACAAAAGAATTAGAAAAACAAAATTTACAACATTTACAATATTTACAACCAACAAAACTCCTCAAGCTAAACACGACAAGCTCGAGAAAAACACAATACACGTACGAAACAAAAGAAAATTACGATACAAAAATTTGGTGAAAATGAATTAACAAGTTGAAAAGTGAAGATTTAAAATTAAGAACAAGTCCTATTTCAACTTGTTAAAACACAAGTCACCACACACATAAACAAACATGCTTGTTTTACGTCGTACGCTCGACGCCTTTATTGTGAGAGCACTAGTAACCTCCCCTCGTCATGTCATGGTATTGCCACACCGCGCAAACCTAAAGAAAGTGTCCTAACATTCACACAACAAACGTTACGAATACGAGACAATTCACAACATCACATGAAAACTAAGAAAATCACAAATATCTACAAGTATGGAAAGTAAACACACAACATGTACATGTAACATATACAAGTTCATATACAAAACCTATACAACATATACAATAATTACAAAACTTAAAAACAACGGAGTTATCGCAATACAGAAACAATAAAATCAATCCCCGGCAACGGCGCCATTTTGTTGCGGCGGTAGAGCGACAAGTAAAGAGTTGGTATTTATTTTTACCGGGTGATATATACCGATTAGGTTATATCATATCGTGTCCACAGAGATTGGTTATTGATTCTTCGTTCGACAATTCTACCGTTAATGAGTTTGAGATTAAAAGAAATGAAAATAAAAGACAGAAAGTAAATGAACAAAAAGTATAGAGGATAGATAGCTTATCCTGAACGAATGTAAACTACCCGTCACAGACTTAAACTACCACCCATGTCATACTCGACCTACGATACTCGTCCGTGTCATCACATACCTCTCACAACCTAAGCTATTTCTAACCCAAATTGAGATTCCTCCCGAATTATCTCAATAGCCATGTTTGGCCTATCTCAACAACACGGAAGTCAACTGCGTCACCTCCATACCCATCTTTGGCATACTTCACCAACGCAGAGGCATTAAGTTCAGATACTCTAAAGTGAATGTCAGCTCTAAACCCATTTCTAGAATTCAGAAACTAACAGATAACTATCCTAGGTAAGAATCTAAGTGATCTATCTCTAGTAAAGCTCAAATCCCTAACATAGAGTAAAAACCCAAGATAACTACCAACACAAATTCATAAAATAAGCTTTATATAACGCCAAGGGCGACAAATATACATGAGTTATGAGTAGAAATACATACAAACCCAACAAAAGAGAAATACACAAAGAGGAGAAGAGATAAACCACAGATCTACACCGTTGTCAAAGCCAATCAAGAGCAATCCACCTCCAATCATCCATGAGCAAGCCCTAATGTTGTTTTCTAAGCTAATCTACCAAAATGAAGGTTGATGGAAATGGGGATCAAAACCACCCCAAAACCATAACCTAGAAACTGCTTTGAAAAGTGTTTATAAAAATCTCAGATCGCTAATCATAGAAGCGCTTAAGCGACATACTTTATTCCTAAAATCCTTTACAGCTTAAGCTCATCGCTAAGCGCGAAAGTTGCTGTCTTGCTTCCCAAAAATGCATCTTTAGAGCCGTGTCTTCGACACTTTATTCCTCCATGCTCCAAATATGCAACAAATACCTACAAAAATAGATACAAAACTATCAAACGGTACATTATGTACGCAAAACACAATAAAACGTATTTACAACAAAAATTTGGGTTATTCAACAATTATTAACAAACAAGAACAGATAAGTGCCACAAAACCTATATACAAAATAACAACATTTTGCCACTTATCAACTCTCCCCAACTTGACACATTGTTTGTCCTCAAACAAAGTCAAGTAAACCTAAAGAAACAAAAGATGATAATCAAAGAATCACAAATCAACAAGTTTTTGAAAACGGAAAACAAATGTATGGTTCAAACAAAAAATGTACACGACAAATACAAACTTACCACTATACTATAACAATAACATATAAACGAAACAAATCCTAAGTACAAAAATCATGCAAAACATTCCAAAACAAAACAGACTCAATCATGAATCACACCTAGCAAAAATTCATCGGTAGATGAAGAACACACAAAGGTGAGGGATAAAAAAACACTCCTCCACAATCTTGCAAACAATAGACTAAATTATGCATTCATTCAAAAACGTATTGAAAATACAAATGCAAGAATCACAAGGGCTTTTCAAGGTTGTAATGTGGTTTGGTTAACAAACAAGTGATAAGTCCTAAAGCTAATCGAAACAAAAACTTGCCTAAACCTAAGGGAGTGATCAACTCACAAAGTTCCAAACAATATAATTCCAATCAAATTTCTTCTTCATCACAAATTTCACACCAAACACACCTCACTTATTAACATAACATTATTCCTACTCTTTTTGTTTTTCTTTTTCAAAACTTTTCTCTTTTTTCTTTCTTTTTCTAATCTTTCTTTTTCACATTTTTTTTCTTTTCTTTCTTTTCTCTTAACCTCATACCAACCACAATATAAGTACATAAACATTCCTCTCCCCAAATTGAATTCAACCAACATCATTATGTGAATACTCCCTACTTTCTAAGGCAAGGTAAAAATTCATACAACAACATATAGTTAAGGGTTTAAGAAATAAAGAAATCAACATCCATACAAAAAAAAAAGTGAATTGACACATATAGACAAGCATCAAGTTCAAATAAACATGGATATTGATAAAAGTTCAAAGGGGGTAACAAAGGTTCACACACTCACAAGGTGAATTGAATATTTAGCCAAGGTAGTTATGCTCAAAATCAACAAAATGCCTTGATCATTTTCTTGCAGTCGTACAATCAACACAAAATAAAAGATTAAGCATAATAAAATCCAGTTAAAACAAGAATGTGGCCTTCAATATGTAAACAATGGAAAGCTTCCTCGCATTTATGGGTAAAAAGGGAACTAAAGTGATTCAATTCATGAGAAAGTAATGCAAAAAGAATGAATAGCATGGTAATTATACAAATGATAAATTTCTTAAACATGTTATGCTATAGAAAGCGATAAACGAGTACCTGACGTGTACCAACTTTGAAACTATCATTACCGTACATCCGCGAGTTGAAACGATCAAACTCGGAAAATGACCTCAAAAGTATTTAAGTTACCGGACCAAAATTTGAGTCCAAACAACAACAAAAGAATTAGAAAAACAAAATTTACAACATTTACAATATTAACAACCAACAAAACTCCTCAAGCTAAACACGACAAGCTCGAGAAAAACACAATACACGTACGAAACAAGAGCAAATTATGATACGAAAATTTGGTGACAATGAATTAACAAGTTGAAAAGTGAAGATTTAAAATTAAAAACAAGTCCTATTTCAACTTGTTAAAACACAAGTCACCACACACATAAACAAACATGCTTGTTTTACGTCGTACGCTCGACGCCTTTATTGTGAGAGCACTAGTAACCTCCTCTCGTCATGTCATGGTATTGTCACACCGCGCAAACCTAAAGAAAGTGTCCTAACATTCACACAACAAACGTTACGAATACGAGATAATTCACAACATCACATGAAAACTAAGAAAATCACAAATATCTACAAGTATGGAAAGTAAACACACAACATGTACATGTAACATATACAAGTTCATATACAAAACCTATACAACATATACAATAATTACAAAACTCAAAAACAACGGAGTTATCGCAATACAGAAACTATAAAACCAATCCCCGACAACGGCGCCATTTTGTTGTGGGGGTAGAGCGACAAGCAAAGAGTTGGTATTTATTTTTACAGGGTGATATATACCGGTTAGGTTATATCGTATCGTGTCCACAAAGATTGGTTATTGATTCGTCGTTCGACAATTCTACCGTTAATGAGTTTGAGATTAAAAGAAATGAAAATAAAAGACAGAAAGTAAATGAACAAAAAGTATAAAGGATAGATAGCTTGTCCGGAACGAATGTAAACTACCCGTCACAGACTTAAATCTACCACCCATATCATACTCGGCCTACGATACTCGTCCGTGTCATCACATACCTCTCACAACCTAAGTTATTTCTAACCCAAATTGAGATTCCTCCCGAATTATCTCAATACCCATGTTTGGCCTATCTCAACAACACGGAAGTCAACTGTGTCACCTCCATACCCATCTTTAGCATACTTCACCAACGCAGAGGCATTAAGTTCAGATACTCTATAGTGAATGTCAACTCTAAACCCATTTCTAGAATTCAGAAACTAACAGATAACTATCCTAGGTAAGAATCTAAGCGATCTATCTCTAGTAAAGCTCAAATCCCTAACATAGAGTAAAAACCCAAGATAACTACCAACACAAATTCATAAAATAAGCTTTATATAACGCCAAGGGCGACAAATATACATGAGTTATGAGTAGAAATACATACAAACCCAACAAAAGAGAAATACACAAAGAGGAGAAGAGATAAACCACAGATCTACACTGGTTGTCAAAGCCAATCGAAGAGCAATCCACCTCCAATCATCCATGAGCAAGCCCTAATGTTGTTTTCTAAGCTAATCTACCAAAAAATGAAGGTTGATGGAAATGGGGATCAAAAACCACCCCAAAACCATAACCTAGAAATCTGTTTTGAAAAGTGTTTATAAACAAAATCCCGCAGATCGCGCTAAGCGCGACATACTATATTCCTAAAAACCGCTTGTCGCACCCCGAAATTTACCCTCCTTTCCATAATCTCTTTTTGGAATATTTGTTCATGTCCCTTTCTCTTGTGTCCACCCAAAATTATTTGAAACAAGTAATTCGTCAAGACCAATCTTGTACATCCAAGTTTATATCAGTTACAAGGTACCGATGATTGTGGTTGATACAAATTCATCCAAACTCCGATTCACAAAATTGTAGATTTCTCAAGCCCGAAAGGGAGTTCAAAGTTTTCGAGCCAATTGGGATGTTGGTTTATGATTTGACAAGTTGGTCGTAAGTGTGAGTTCAAAGGAAATTTTGAATTCTACTTAAAGAGCAATGCAAAATAGAATTATCGGATTTTTACAACAACTCGAATGTTCAAGGTTATAAGTTCGAATTCTAAGTCTTCAATTTACACCAACATCGGCAGATTGAAATCTCGAACACCATTCAGATGCGAATTTTATTCGAATGTTCTAAAATGCGTTACGAGTCCATTCAAAGTTTTTTGCAAGTTTTGGGAAAATTTTGCCAAGATTTGTTTATTTAAGGATCAATACGAGAACTATTTCGTTAACATTTCGAGACCACCACAAGTAAGGAATAATTATATTATGCAATTCAAGATTGTCACAAACAATAATAGAATTACTCAATATCTATTCAAATTCAATTGGTTTACATCGATATCCATTCCGAACTACAAGATTTGTCACAAGTTCATGGTGTTTCATCTCAAATTCCTAAGTCCTAAACTATTATCGACATCGGTAGTTTGAACTTGGAATTTCATTCATTCAAGTCTTATGATTGAAGATTACAAAAGATAATTGCTATAAGTTGCCTTTAGTTTGCAATGTTATACAAAAAGCAATCCTAGATATTACAATTCTAAAATCTACAAAATTGCTAGAGTTCCCTAAACGGATACTACAATCTCCTGTTGTTTCAAATTGTTGTCGCCCTCCAAGCGCTTTCTTCATGGGTAGTTATTCCTCTTCATCTCCGTGCCGTGTCGCCCACCATTCCTTGCCACATGAAAAAGAAAAGGAAAATCAATTAGTAAGCATAATTGAAACATAACATAAAACAGTGCAAGAAATCAAAAAGATTATGTTTTGTCGAAGGTCATCATTAGGCGTTATGGAATCGTGTTTTGGAACGATAAGCCTCATAATCGAAGATTAATCATCGGCGAATGCTTGCTCGCAAATCACGGGCTAGCCCGGTTCACGAACAAGTAATCGATAACGACTTTTTTCGGGCTGCAAGCATATAAAATGACATTTTCCGATAGCATACTAAGCGACAATGATTCTACGGGCAGCAATGAAAGTCGAAGCGGCAGGGACAACTGAGAAGAAATCCGAGAAAAAGAACGAAGCGACAGTTTAAAAGTTCCGGGCAGCAGATATAAATCCCAACAGCATACAAGAGGCATAGATCAACACAGGCAGCAATAGAAGTCAAAAGGCAACAGCAGCAGTATGGGTTATCCAACAGGGACAATTGAGAGAGTAAGAAAGAAAAGAAGTAAACAGCATAAGCCTCAAAAGACAAGATAGCAGTAACAAAGGTACAAGTAATTATCACAAGCCAGCATTGAGCCCAATGTTATAAGCCACAAAGTCAACAAAGTAACAAGTATAGCAGGTCAGCAGATAGCAACAGAGGCATTTGAGAAAGAAAATAAGCCAAAAAGTCAAGAGTTCAGAGCAGAGCAGGACATCATTAAAGCATGGTCCTTAACCAACATTACAAGCAACTGGGACATCACAGATAGGGACAGGCTAAGAAGTGCATATCTGTTCAGGATATAGAGAGAACCACGAGAAAGGGAAGAGGACAGAGGAGTTCATTTTCGAAAAACAAAGAGAGAGAGACAGAATCGATCGGTGGGAGAGAGTGAGCCAGCGTCGCGACACCGGTGAGAGGAGAGAGCGATCGGAGCGACGCGGGCGAGTGAGGTTTGTGAGAGAACGAGAGATGGAAAATGAACGCGTGAGAGAAGAAGACAGATGTAAATCTGTTCTTCTTACTTTTCCTTTTCCATTTTTCTTTTCTTCCTTTTTTTTAAAAAATAATTATAATAATAAATAAAATAACAAATATATTTTTGTTTATTTGTTTTTATGTGGGTGTGTGTGGTGGTGACAAGTGTCACCACCTTTGTTAAGCAAATTTTCTTTTCTTTTCTTTTTTTCTTCATCTTATTTTAATTCATAAGAAAAAGCATGTTAAATAGAAAGTTGGCAAAAAAATGTGTATATGATAATACATCATTTGGGCCATTGGATTATTTCCGAAGAAGGGGATCCGACGCACCTGATCGCCAACATATGAGGAGTTTTTGCGGAGTATTCGAGTTCAGATGGATTTCTCTTCTCATTGTCCAAAATCCGCGTCACCCAGGTGTCATACCCCAAAATTTGCCCTCATGATTCTCAAGGCATTCCATACATCCATGCTCAAGGATTCCTCAAGAGTTGATCAGATGAACACTCTCCTATACAATCAACCCAAACTAGGGTTTGGCATTCCTCAGATCCAGATGGACTTCTAACCCCTCCAATGGTTTTCATACTTCCTCATGTGCTTCAAAGATTCTCCATGTCAAGTTTCAAGCTCCACAAGTCAAGTTTCCTCAGACAATTGCTCAGATAGTTGAAAATCAGTTGTATTGGTCAAAAAGTCAACTGTGGTCAACATACAGTCAAAACTTCTGATTTTTGGTCAACATTCTCATTTTGAAGTTACATTCATCATTTGATCAAGGGTTGATCATGATTCATCAAGAAAACTCAAGATTTGCTCAAAAGTCAAACTTTCTAAATTAGGGTTTCTAGGTGAAAAGTCAACCAAACTTTGACTGATCATAACTTTCTCATACTTTCTCAGAAATTTTTCCACCACCTCTTGTTTTGAAGGAAATTCCATTCTCTACAACTTCATGTCTCACAAGAATGTCCAAAAAATGCTTCATTTGAGAGGTATAGCTCAAAACATTACAGGTCCTTTTCAAAGTCAACAAAAAGTCAACTTTTTGTTTTGAACATATATTGAGCATGGTAGCTCCAATTGAAGTGAAACCAAAGACATTGTTTAGAGGACTCCTAGAGCTTCCCAAAAAGTCCAAGAACACTCAAAAACATGGAAAATTGAGCAAGATACACTATTCAGAAGTTGGGGAATTTTGGACAATTGCACAAAAGGATACATTGGTCAAATTGCAAAATTTTCCAAATGGGCCTATAATCTTTTGATCCAAACTTGTTCATAATGATATTTTGGGCCCATAAAAGCTTGGCATTGGTTATTTTCTATTTTTATGGTTTATATTTGAATTTTACAACATTAATTCAAAAATAAATTATATAAAATATGAAAGTAAGATATTTTTTTCAAAAGGGATGGTTTTATATCTTTCTAAATGTCCAATAAAGTCCAAGATACCTTCCAAATTCGTGCTAGCCTCTCACATGGGAAGAAAATCATATTTTTTCAAATATTTGATTTGAATTTATGAGAAAATATTTTCACATTCATTGAGCAATCTTTTTTCACTCTTATTACACTCCAAGTTTGCCTATAAATATCAAGTATTATGCAGCATACAAGAGGACGAATCCTAACCTAAAAATCAAGCCAAAGCTCTTGCAAATTTTTCAACATTCTTGAAAAATCGAACTTTCTCTTCCAGCCCTTTCCAGCCTCTCAAGAGCATTCAAACGTGTTCTAAGGGTAAGGTAGAGTAAGTACACACTCTTATTATTGATCAAAACAGCCTGAATCGCACCATATACATACATACATATTCAAAACTTTCTTGATTTTGCATTTTTAATACCTGTGTGTTTCAATTGATTTTGATGCTTCTAATATGCTTATGAGACTCTAAGGGATAGATCTGGGCCATCGTTCTGGACTTTGAACGTCAGAATCGTCATATGCCATTCTTAGGGTTCCAAAACGGCAAAGCTTTCGAACCGGCCTGTACAGGCCGATTCAGTTAAAACCAAGGCCACCAATGGATTCAGAAGGGTCGAAATAGGTGGACAGGGTCTTTCTTTTGCTTTGAATTTTCGTATTTTGCAGGTTTGAAAAACATAGCTGCCGGAGAAGATGACCGGAGCCCTAGCTCCGGCGCTGACTCAGGCAAGGACCGGCGAGGGGAAGGCGTGGCAGTTCTGCGCGTTTTGATTCGTCCATACAGTCAACCTGGGGTCCACGCATGCTGACTCGTTTTCAAACACTTCCAGGACACGTAATCATTCATATTGATTTAATTCCAGCATTTCAAACACAAACGCACGCTAGCTCAGTTGGTCAGCATGTTGGTTTTTCAAGGTTTGTGGGGGAGGTCTCCGGATCGATTCCCGGTTCAGACAATCCTCTTTTCCTTTTTACAAAACTGCATATTTTCTATATTTTCCTATTTTCCAATTTATTTTAATATTTGCATTTTATTTTAATTCTTTTCACAATTTTATTTCTGCATATTAAAAATACCAAAAACATTTTTTCTTTTTACATTATTTTCACAAAAACCTTTATTTAATTTAATAAATTAAAAAATATAATTTTTGCATGTATATTTATTTTATTCTTATTTTAGCATTTAAATCATATTAAATTGCATTTTAATTATCAAACCTTTTCCAAAAATTCCAGAAAAATTATTTTAACTTATTTATCTTATTTCCAGCATGCATAAATTTTTTCATATTAAAATTTGCATTTTTACTAACATTTTCCTCTTATTCGATTTCATCATATTTTCCGATTTTCTCATCTTTTCACAGGTTATTCCGATTCCGATGATTTCTTTTACCTTTTTCTATTTTTCCAATAATGTAACTGCTCATGGGATGTAATAGCGTAGGACATTTACTTTCCGCACTTTTACTTTCCGCATTTTCTGATTATGTATCTGCCCCAAAGCCATGTAATAGCGTAGGACATTTACTTTCCGCACTTTTACTTTCCGCAATTTAATTTCCGCACCCTGTAAACTGCTAGTAATTAGGCGTGTATGGCAAGATAAAATTGAACATAGCCCACTAATTTTCAAGATAACATATATCTGAATCAATACACTCTTTCACACATGCACCCCTTAGGGTAATTCTCTCTCGTTGCCTTTCGATTCCAATGGTCATGTCCCTCGAACGTAGAGGTATTCTAGCACCGTTGCCTTCAAATCAAATCATCATAGTCCCGTCGATACAAAGATCATAGACCCACGATGTCGCCTACGAAAAACATGATCTTGACCCTCGATTGTTGCCTACGAAAAAATGATGATAGTCCCGTCGAATGTGCTAGGATACTTCCTACAAGTTGCCTTCTATGACCATGCGATGTCCCTTCGAATGTCCCGCTTACATCCAACGAATGGAGTTACCTACCGACTAATGGTATGGATAGCGCTATTTTAAAGGAACGTAAAAATACGAAAAACGACCAATTCTGAGTAGGTAATAAGACTTTTAGTTGCTTGCTCTATCAAAATACTTTTCACACCTCACACTTTTTCAAAGTTCAAAGCTCTTTTCAAAACGAAACATTTCCGAACACTTTGTATACATTCCTACATGAATCATTACAAAGTCAAAGCGAAATGCCTTTTCAAAACATTTTTCAAACACACAGAAAGCACAAATTTTTCAAAAGTGATCTAAAGAGCAACTAAGAGCCCGTAGATAACTACGGATGGAAAGGGGTGCTAATACCTTCCCTTTTCATAACCATTCTCCCGTACTCAGAATCTAACGAAGGTCTTTTTTCGTACTTTTACCTTCCCTTAATTGGATAAAAATAAAAGTCGGTGGCGACTCTTGCTATCCGCACATTTGGATACAAAAATCCTAAAAAGTCGGTTCACCAGACATGTAATCTGGCGACTACTGGGAATCTCCTAAAGAGAGAATTGCCTTAAGGATTCATAGATCATTTTATTGCTTTCGCTTGATTTGCTTGCTTTACTTTTAAGGGTTGCTTGGGTATTATATTGTTGGGGGATCCTACACCCGGATCCGGGTTTCCTTTTAGGTAAGTGGCATTAGATCATTGCGACCGCTAGACGTATAACTTAACGGTCAACATGATGGCTACGTTAGCGTGACACTTTGGTTGTCCCGATGCTCCTCATTTCCAAGTTGAGGATAGTATTTGGCTTCGTGGTGTCATCAAGCCAACTAACTTTTAGAACCTTAATTGACCCATCTTGGCCATTAGAAGGTAGTGAGATGACCGGCTTTGGTGTAGACCGAGGTTGGTTGATACTCGATGCTACGCTCATTGAGATCAGACTTTTGGGACATTTTCGATCGACCACTTGGTAGTCGCATTGAAATAAGCGCCTACGAGAAAGATCAATGATGTGAGATTCCTAGAACCCGGTTACTATTATAGGACAGGATGAACCAACTCAAACTTTTGGTAGGGTAATCGCCTAGACCTCATGCAAGCCTTAAAACCATAGGCTCATTGTGTGATTTGTTTGTGTGTGCTATACACGACATCATGACATCATGACATCATCCGCATTGCATATCATTTCTAACCATTTCAAGGACCTAGGGATTTATCTTTGTTCTGTTTTGTAGGTGCTATGGCTTCTAGAAAGACTATCCGAATCAACTTCATGGGTATACCTTCTCACCAAAGAAATGGTTTGAAATTCCCACCATGCTCGTTCATCAAAAGACATGGTTATCTACTTGACTTGGTTATCCGGTTTTGAAGAAGATATGATGCATGTCCTATTCCAGTTCTTTGATCCGAAACACCATTGCTTTACATTCCCAGATTATCAGTTGGTTCCTACCTTGGAAGAGTTCTCTAAGCTACTTGGGGTACCTATTCTTGATCAAATGCCATTCACCGGTCTAGAAAAGGTTCCTAAACGAAGACATCATCGACCTTACATCTTAAGCGCTCAGACATTGAAGCCAATTGGGAAACTAGAAGCGGAGTTAAGGGTTTACTTTCTAAGTTCCTCATTAAGAAAGCTCGAGAATTCCTCAAAGTTATGAGTTTCCATGCATTTGAAAACATTGTGGCCTTGCTAATTTATGGTTTGGTTCTATTCCCTAATTCGGATCAATTCATAGATGTCAACGCCATCAAGTTGTTCCTTACCCGCAATCCAGTGCCTACTTTACTTGGGGACATCCTACATTCTCTCCACACTCGTACTACTAAGAGACAAGGCACTCTCATGTGTTGTATACCGTTACTTTCGAGGTGGTTTATTTCGCACCTCCCTCCATCAGTTTTGAAGAACGAACAAAGGATGAAATGGTCTCAAAGATTAATGTCACTCTCTCATTCAGATATCCGTTGGAGTTTTTTCTCTCAAAAGGACTTCATCTTCATTGAGCGTTGTGGAGAATTCCCTAATGTACCACTCCTTGGTATAAGAGGAGGTATTACTTACAACCCTTCTCTAGCTCTACGTCAGTTTGGTTTTGCTCGAAGAGATGGTCCACATGATATGCTTCTCCAAGATGTTGTGTTCGACTACAATCACGATCTCCAGAATTACCGACGAAGGTTTATACACGCTTGGGGCATGGTAAAGAAGACTGATACCAAGACTTTGGGGCACCAAAATCCCACTCCTTGGGAGCCTTACCTCAAATGGGTGCGAGCTCGAGCTCAAAACCTCATGATGCCATTCACGTTGTACCCGTAATTATGGAACCTGCTATAGGTGACGACCTATCTGTTCTCCATCCCGACATGCCTACCGATTTGAAGACTTGAAGAGATCCTGGATTCAAAAAGAAGAAAGGGATACCTTTGAAGCTCAGTGTTATGCAAGTGAGAAGAAAGTGCTAGAGTTGACCAAGCTACTTCACGAGGAGCGCAACATCAACGCCTATCTCGGCACCAAGAGGAAGCGCCCATGGGAGACCTAGAAGCTCTATATTATGTTTTTCTTTTATTGTTTTGAACTATCTTTGTACTTAAAAAGAAAAAAAGAATAAGAGAGAACTAATATTTGTTTGTTCATTGCTTGTTTAACAAATTTAAATCCTAGAGGTCCTTGAAAACATTGCATAGCATTCGCATAAACATTGCATAGCATAACATAACATTGCATCACAGGTACATTGGAGATTGGTTTTCTTATCCTCTTGCTATTTATTTTAGCAGCAATGGCTCTCGAATCAACTATCAAAGATCTCCAGATTCAGAATGCTCAGTTTCAGCAGATGTTCACTAGTTTGGTCCAAGGCCAAGAAGATCTGAAGAAGCTCATCAACAAGAAGAAGAAGGTTGTGGGTCTTCTCAACAGGGGCAGACGCTACAAGGGTGGTCCTAAAGTGGTCAGTCGAATTGAACTCTCAGAAGGAAGTGTCAAAACTGAGGGGAGTGTCAAGGGTAATGAGGATGACCAGCGTGAGCCTGAGAAAGAAAGAGAGGAACGTTCTGACTATAGCCAGTACTCTCTGATGAAGATGACAAGTACAAGCAACTTGAAGACCGTCTGAATGCTGTGGAAAATCTGAAAATGTCCGGGCTGAATTTTGATGATCTAAGTCTTGTTCCTGGTGTTGTGATTCCTCCTAAGTTCAAGGTTCCTAACTTTGCCAAGTATGATGGCATTTCTTGCCCGAAGCTGCATTTGAAGTCCTATGTTCAGAAGATCAGTCCTCACACTGATGACAGAAAGTTGTGGATGCATTATTTTCAAGAAAGTTTGTCCGGAACTCAGTTGGAGTGGTATTATCAGCTAGAGAATGACCGTATCCGTACTTGGAGTGATTTGGCTGATGCTTTCTACAAACAGTATGAGTACAATGCTGAATTGACACCCACTCGCATGCAACTGCAAAGCATGTCTATGGGTCGTGATGAGAAGTTCAAAGAGTATGCTCAGAAATGGAGAGATCTAGCAGGCAGAGTTCAACCACCCTTGTCCAATAGGGAGTTGGTTGATATGTTCATGGGGACATTGTCAGGTCCATTCTTTAATCATCTGATTGGAAACTCTTCAGCCGGATTCACCAAGCTGATACTTACAGGCGAGCGCATCGAAGCTGGTATCAAGAGTGGGAAGATTCAGGTAGAGGCATCATCAAATGCTGCGAAGAGATCTTCTGGTGGTAAGAAAGAAGCTAATGCTGTGTATGGTCAGAAAAGCCGAGCCAAGACCGACCGTGCTCAATCTGTGGGGGCAGTTGTGATCTCCAACCCTACATCAGCGCAACCTCAACGAGACAACACGCGTAACCAGAACGCGCCACGAAGACAGTTTACGAAGATCAACATGCCGTTGTCGCAAGCCTTGCAGCACATGTTGAAAGCAGAGCTGATTACTTTGAGGGATCCTCCTCAGAATGTCAATACTTCCTCTCCGAAATACAATCCTAATGCTAAGTGTGCTTACCATTCCGATAGCCCAGGGCACGACACGGACAACTGTTGGGCTCCGAAGAACAAGATTCAAGATATGATTGAAGCTAAGCAGATTGAATTTGATCCTCCTGTTGAGACTCCAAATGTGATCAACGCTCCTATGTCTAACCATGACAAGAGTTCCAATGCTGTTGGTGATGATACTTATGTTTTCAACATAGATGACTTGACAATTCCTCTGATGACTGTTAAGAAGAACTTGCTGCAAGCCGGCATCAGTCCAGGATGCCCAGAGAATTGTCGTTGGTGCCCGTCTGCGCCTGATGGTTGTGCTTGGTTAAGAAGACGTGTCCAGTGCATGATGGACAACCGTGAGATACTATTCTTGAAACCACCTGTGCAGAAGTTGTGTGAAGGCATGGCTAAGTTGAAGATCGAAGATGCAAATGAACCTGAACCATCTGTGTGGGATACCTTGGGGCAGCCAAGTGGAAAGTATGACTACATGGTGAAGTACTCTGTTCCTGAAAGCTACAAGATTCCTATTGAAGATATTAAAGCAACCGGATGGGGTGACGAATTCCCAGAAGACTATGCTGATGTTAATACCATAAGGATTTCCTCTGCTGATCCTGTGCCTAGAGTGGCGCCCCTCATTATCACTTCTCCAAGACCAGTTCCGTATTCCTCTGACAAAGCCATTCCTTGGGATTATGGATCTGATGTTTACTACCATGGCGTCAAACAAGACCCTCTGACCATGGAAGATCTTACTGCTAAAGCTTCTAATCCTGACATCGACAACATCACCGGATCCAGTAAGGTGACCAGAACCGGAAGGGTACTCTCTCCAGAAATCTCTCCTCCAAAAGACACCGCGACTCCAGCTCGCATTCCAGCTACTCAACCAATTTCCCGAGCCAGTGGGAAAGAACCAGTGACTCATCCTGCTCAACCAGAAGTACCAAAGGAAGTTGCTGAAGATACCTCCAAACGAGAAATGGAGGAAATTCTGAAGATTATCAAGAAGAGTGACTACAATGTTGTGGAACAATTGGGACAGACTCCGTCCAAGATCTCCATGCTTGCTCTGCTCTTGTGCTCCGAGGCTCATGCTAATGCCTTGGTGAAGTTTCTGAGGAATGCTCACGTGCCGCAAGACACTACTTGACTTTCGAAGTTTGTATTGCTAGCCTGGCTGCCAACAACGGTCTAGGCTTCTCTGATGCTGATTTGACTTCTGCCGGAAAGAAACACAATAAAGCCTTGCACATCTCTGTGGAATGCAAGGGTACCACATTGTCTCATGTTTTGGTGGATACCGGTTCTGCTCTGAACATCCTACCGAAGACTGCTTTTGATCGCCTCGACATCGAAGGGTTGGTTCTGAGACCCAGTGACATCATTGTGCGAGCTTTTGATGGTTCTAAACGAACAGTACTTGGAGAGCTCACTCTGCCTGTCAAAGTCGGTTCCCAGACTTTTGACTCTACATTCTTTGTCATGGACATCCGTCCAGCTTACTCTTGCCTACTTGGGCGCCTTGGATACATGGGCACACCTCTACCTTGCATCAGAAGTTGAAGTACCCGGTGAAAGGGAAAGTTGTTACAGTATGTGGTGAAGAAGAGTATATGGTCAGTCATCTACAGTCATTCCGATATCTCGAGATGGAGGGTGAATTCTTCGAGACTCCCTGTCAAGCTTTTGAAACAGTCCCCAGAGTCATGCCTGTTGACTCTCCTGATACTCCTAAGGTTACACAAGCTCCTCCTAGAATGGCCTCCCTGAAAGATGCTCAAGCTGCAGTTGAAGAAGGTGGTAGTGCTATTTGGGGTCAGCTCCCTGATCTTTCTTTCAAGTTTGACAAGACTGGTTTAGGCTTCACCATCAAGGGTCGAAGATGATCGCCGCGAACGTGCCGGCCAACTTCCTGTCCGCATCAGCCAGAGAGGAATCCATGCTATAGAAGACGACGACAACGACTTCGACATCAGCAATTGGATCTTTCCAACTCCCGACAACGGACTCAGCAATTGGAAGACCGAAGACGTCATACCAATCTCCTTTAGTCAGGAGTAATTATTCTTGTTTTGTTTGCTTTTCGTATTTTCTATGTTTTGAACAATAAACTCTAAAGCCTAGTGCCTTGCCCGGGGCATCATGGCTCGTTCAGGTTGTTATTTGTTTGTTTGCGTATTTTCATTCAATAAATTCGTTGGACTTTTGCATTCGATTGTGTTTTCTTTCTTTTACTTTATCACCCTTCAAAGGCTATGTGTTCTCACACACCCACGTGATACATCGAATCACTCGAATCTCGTTAACACTATGCTAGTGCTAAATATGACTTGATAATCCGATCTACCAAGCGAAGATGAAAGTGAGGAAGATTGTGAAGTGCCGAGAACTTGTCGATTATTCTGACAAGAAAGCGAGTTATCTGACCACATGAAGAAGCGAGTTGAGGTTGTGAATTTGGGTACTAGCGAAGAGAAAAGAGATCAAGATAGGAGCGGGTCTTGAAAAGATGTTAAAGAAAGGTTGGTTCAAATGCTACAAGACTACATTGAGGTTTTGCTTGGTCATATGAAGACATGCTGGTTTAGACATTGATATTGTGGTTCATCGATTGCCAACTAAAGAAGGTTTCTCCCGGTGAAAGAAGGTTCGTAGTCCGAGATGTCGAGAAAATCAAAGTTATGAAGACTCAACGCCGGTTCTAGTATCACCTCTTATCCCGATGGGTTGCTAACGTAGTACCGTACCTAAGAAGGATGGCAAATACGAATGTGTGTGGATTAGAGATCCGAACAAAGCGAGTCGAAAGATGATTTTCCTCTTCCTCGTATTGATGTTCAGTCGACAACACCGCACATAAGGTTTTCTCCTTCATGGATGGTTTCTCGGTTATAATCGGATCAAAATGGCTCCGAAGACATGGAGAAGACTACTTTTGTTACACGGGGGTACTTTCATTACAAGGTTATGCGTTCGGATGAAGAACGCAGCGCCACTTATCGCGTGCCATGGTGGCACTATTTCATGACATGATTCATCACGAGATAGAGGTCTCGTCGGCGACATGATAGCTCGATCACGCACGAAGAAGAGCACCTTGATCATTTGCGAAATTGTTTGATGATTGAAGAAGTGGTGAGACTTAACGAACAAATGCACTTTTGAGTCGATCCGGTAAACTCCTAGGGTTTGTTGTCGATGGTAAAGGTATTGAAGTTGATCCCGCCAAGGTTAAAGCTATACAAGAGATGCCACTCCCGTCGAGAAGGAAGTCGAGGTTTCTTGGGCCGATTGAATTACATTGCGATTCATTGCACACTAAGCGCTACTTGTGAGCCAATCTTCAAGTTACTAAAGAAAGATCAAGTGGTAGAATGGAATGACGATTGCGGTTCGCTTTGACAAAATCAAGGAGTACCTCTGAATCCTCCTATCCCGATGCCGTGAAGGAAGACCTCTTATCATGTACTTGGCGGTATTAGAGAACTCAATGGGTGTGTGTTGGGGCAACATGGCGAGTGCAGTCGAAAAGAGCATGCAATATACTACCTTAGCAAAAGTTTACCATTGTGAAACAAGATACTCACCTCGAGAAAACTTGCAACGCTTTTTGCTCGCCGACTAAGGCGGTATATGTTGACTCATACTACCTTGTTGATTTCTAAGATGGATCCGATAAAATACATCTTGAGAAACCAGCTCTCTCGGAAGAATAGCAAGATGGCAAATGATCTTGACCGAATATGACATCCGGTACACTTCTCGAAAGCTATCAAAGGAAGTGTAGTAGCCGATCATTTAGCTCACCAAGCCGTAGATGACTATCTATGCGATTCGAGTTTCGACGAAGATATTTTGCTAATTCTGATTGCGAAGAACCGGCCAGACGAAGGACACGAACAAGGATCGATGGACCATGGTCTTTGATGGAGCCTCAACGCACTTAGCAATGGCATTGGCGCCATCATTACATCCTGCGGCGACATCGCCTTTCACCGCCAGATTATGTTTCAGTTGTACCAACAACATGGCTGAGTACGAAGCATGCATTATGGGTATGAAAGCTGCTATTGACTTAAGAATCAAGTTCTTGCAAGTGTATGGAGACTCAGCTTTAGTAATCAGTCAGATTAAGGGCGAGTGGGATACGAAGCATCCGAATCTCATTCCATATCGAGAGCATGTTCTGAGTTTGATCCCCTACTTCGAAGAGATTACTTTTGATCACATTCCACGAGAAGAGAATCAGTTGGCAGACGCGTTAGCTACTATGTCATCTATGTTCAAGGTTAGGTGGGACAACGAGGCTCCCCTGATTATCATTGAGAAGTTTGACGAACCAGCGTATTGTAATGAGCTTGACACCGAAGAGAAACCTTGGTACTACGACGTGAAGAGGTATCTTGAGACTCAGGAATATCCCGCAGGGGCATCTATCAATGATAAGAAATTCATGAGAAGGTTTGCATCCAAATTCTTCCTCAGCAACGGCATCTTATATAAGCGCAATCACGATTTGTGCTTACTCCGCTGTGTAGACCAGAGAACAGCGGAACATATCATGGAAGAATTACACGAAGGCGCGTTTGGTACCCACTCCAGTGGGCATACGATGGCTAAGAAAATTCTGAGAACAGGTTACTATTGGTCCACCATGGAAGCCGATTGTCACCGCTACGCTCGATCTTGTCACAAATGCCAGATTTATGCAGACAAAGTACACGTACCTCCAGTACCTCTGAATGTTTTAACTTCTCCTTGGCCTTTTGCAATGTGGGGCATTGACATGATCGGAGAAATCAAGCCTACGGCTTCCAATGGACATCGTTTCATCCTTGTGGCAATCGACTATTTCACCAAGTGGGTAGAGGCGTTCGATTACCAAGAATGTTGTGGCTCGATTCATCAAACATAATCTTATCTGTCGGTATGGCACTCCCGAAAGGATTATCACAGATAACGGCTCTAACCTCAACAACAAGATGATCACCGAACTCTGCACGCAGTTCAAGGTCAAACATCACAACTCTTCTCCTTATCGGCCTAAGATGAATGGCGCAGTGGAAGCCGCCAACAAGAACATTAAGAAGATTATACAGAAGATGACAGTGACTTACAAAGATTGGCATGAGATGTTACCATTTGCTCTTCATGGTTATCGCACTACAGTACGAACATCAACAGGGGCAACCCCCTTCTCTCTTGTATACGGTATGGAAGCCGTCCTACCCATTGAGGTTCAGATACCCTCAAATAGGGTTCTCCAGGACGCAGAGCTAGATGAAGATGATCTGAGCGCCTTGACCAGATTAATTTGATTGATGAGAAACGACTAGCATCCATCTGCCACGGACAGATTTATCAGAAACGAATGATCAGAGCATTTAACAAAAAGGTCAAGCACCGAGTGTACCAAGTCGGTGACCTAGTAGTCAAGCGCATCATTCTTCCACAAGGTGATCCCAGGGGCAAATGGACTCCCACCTATGAGGGACCATTTGTAGTCAAGACGATATTTTCGGCGGAGCTATGATACTTAGCACCATGGACGGTGAAGACTTCCCACACCCTGTGAATGCAGACATAGTCAAAAAATACTACGCATAAAAGAGACCCGCTAGGTCGACGAACCTAGGCAAAAATAAGGGCATCCTGGCGAACCAAAAGGGTTCGGGCAAAAGTTAAGGATATATACAAAACATGTACACCGCAAGTCGAAAACACGAAAAGGCGGCTTGGGCAAAAGGTATCGTGGATTTGAAAACCGAAAGGCGGTCTAGGCAAAAGTTAGGGATTTAAGCGTACGACTATGTCTCGTCCAGATCACTTACTTTCAGACTACTACTATCAGCATTCGAGTTCAAATGACGAAGATCAATCCAATCACTTTCTACTGACAGCAAGGAGATGAGATAGTTGATATATATGAGTACTAGCATAGTTGGAACTTAACGAGATTGTTTCCGCATAGCCTTTTACTTTTCTCTTGTACAAACTACTTGGCCATACGCCATCTTTCAGATAAATGCAAGTCTCTTTCTCTTTGCCATTTCTGTTTGTTGTTGTTTGCATAAAGTCCAAACGTCCGCTTTGAATGATTATACGCATCCGACAATAAAAATCCATTCGCAAGCATACGAAAAGTGAACATACAAGAGCAATTACTACAGGCCCCCAGGAATTGAGATGACGACGAAAGTCACCTATACACTCCCCTGCAGAGTACAATCCCCACAGAGATATCACTCACTACAAATTCTCCCCATCAGAGTACAGATTACTTTTACCAGTCCTGATGTCTCAACTTCATCATCATTAACAGCTTTATCTCCAGCAGAGACATTCATCCACAGCAGGACGCTTTTCAACAAATCCCTTTCCCCGGCAGCAGCAGTGTCTAGACTTGAGACTCGGTCAGATAGTGCATCGGAGGAAACCTACATCCTTATTCCCCAGCCCGAGGTCGCGACGGGCTCCAGATCCTTCCAATCCAGCCTCCAGGCGGTTCACCAACTACCCCTCAGCAGAATCTATGCACAAGATTCCCCAGTAGAGTGCCTCATAACTCTCCTCGACAGAGCGCCTCCTGAATCTTCCCCAGCAGGGTCCATGAACAAAATTTTTGGGGCGGCACGGTCTTTATTCTTTCCCATTCACAACAGTATCTAGGCTCGAGACTTGGTCAGATGGTGCATCGGAATATTCAAAAGCTACGATTCGTCTCATCCCCAAGCAGAAGTCAGAATGTCTCAAGCGGGATATTCCCTCAAGATGGATATGTTTTGAAATATCCCAGCATTCATCATTCATACATTATCCATAATTTGTGCATATATCATTCATACGCATCGTCATGCATCATATTCTGCATAAAACTAACAATATTCTATCGAAGTTTCTCTTGTTTTCTCCAAAACAGGTAAAAGTCATTTCCGACGCAAGCAGGTCCAAGATTAATGCCCGAAACCAGACGGGAAAACTATCTGAACGACCAACCTCGTTGTCCTCCAACAACGGATCCAGGATTAATACAAGCGGACGGAAACCTTATCCGAACGATCACAAGTTATCCTCCGATAACAGGCAGTGGATCAACACCCGATGCACAACAGGGAAGTATCCACGTTTTGTCCCCTCGGAACAGTCGGCACGAAGAACTATTCTGACCCTCTCCCATTATCAACAGCAACTACGAGAGTCTAGCGTCGACTTTGCCTTGGATGGCATCTTAAGCCCATCTCCGACTACTTGTCAACATCTCTTCACCTCGAATCTGCATATTTGGTTAAAAATCAATGGACCAATAACTTCATTCAAAAGCAAGCGAAGTCTAACGTCGACTCCTCCGGATGGCATCCTAAGCCCATCTCTCTCGAAACATCTGAGCCTAGCGCGGCTCCTCGGCATCAATCCCTCCGGATGGCATCCTAAGCCCATCTCCTATACAACGGTCTCGAGTCTAGCGTCGACTCATTCCCAGAAGTCTCCAACTTTTCAAATGGCATCAGTAAGCCCGTTTCACCTCATCAACCGCGAGTGCAAATTTTCGGGTGTACTCGGTGTTCAATCATCTTCTACCTCCGGTCACGAAAGGCAAAGCATGCCAATCTATCCCTTCAGTACAAGAAGATTGAGCAGGGCAGTGTCATACCCCAAAATTTGCCCTCATGATTCTCAAGGCATTCCATACATCCATGCTCGAGGATTCCTCAAGAGTTGATCGGATGAACACTATACAATCAACCCAAACTAGGGTTTGGCATTCCTCGATCCGGATGGACTTCTAACCTCCAATGGTTTCATACTTCCTCATGTGCTTCAAAGATTCTCCATGTCAAGTTTCAAGCTCCACAAGTCAAGTTTCCTCGCATAATTGCTCGGATAGTTGAAAATCGGTTGTATTGGTCAAAAGTCAAGCTGTGGTCAACATCTGATCAAAACTTCGATTTTTGGTCAACATTCTCATTTTGAAGTTACATTCATCATTTGATCAAGGGTTGATCATGATTCATCAAGAAAACTCAAGATTTGCTCAAAAGTCAAACTTTCTAAATTAGGGTTTCTAGGTGAAAAGTCAACCAAACTTTGGTGATCATAACTTTCTCATACTTTCTAAATTTTCCACCACCTCTTGTTTTGAAGGAAATTCCATTCTCTACAACTTCATGTCTCACAAGAATGTCCAAAAATGCTTCATTTGAGAGGTATAGCTCAAAACACGGGTCCTTTTCAAAGTCAACAAAAGTCAACTTTTGTTTTGAACATATATTGAGCATGGTAGCTCAATTGAAGTGAAACCAAAGACATTGTTTAGAGGACTCCTAGAGCTTCCCAAAAAGTCCAAGAACACTCAAAAACATGGAAAATTGAGCAAGATACACTATTCAGAAGTTGGGGAATTTTGGACAATTGCACAAAAGGATACATTGGTCAAATTGCAAAATTTTCCAAATGGGCCTATAATCTTTTGATCCAAACTTGTTCATAATGATATTTTGGGCCCATAAAAGCTTGGCATTGGTTATTTTCTATTTTTATGGTTTATATTTGAATTTTACAACATTAATTCAAAAATAAATTATATAAAATATGAAAGTAAGATATTTTTTTTCAAAAGGGATGGTTTTATATCTTTCTAAATGTCCAATAAAGTCCAAGATACCTTCCAAATTCGTGCTAGCCTCTCACATGGGAAGAAAATCATATTTTTTCAAATATTTGATTTGAATTTATGAGAAAATATTTTCACATTCATTGAGCAATCTTTTTTCACTCTTATTACACTCCAAGTTTGCCTATAAATATCAAGTATTATGCAGCATACAAGAGGACGAATCCTAACCTAAAAATCAAGCCAAAGCTCTTGCAAATTTTTCAACATTCTTGAAAAATCGAACTTTCTCTTCCAGCCCTTTCCAGCCTCTCAAGAGCATTCAAACGTGTTCTAAGGGTAAGGTAGAGTAAGTACACACTCTTATTATTGATCAAAACAGCCTGAATCGCACCATATACATACATACATATTCAAAACTTTCTTGATTTTGCATTTTTAATACCTGTGTGTTTCAATTGATTTTGATGCTTCTAATATGCTTATGAGACTCTAAGGGATAGATCGGGCCATCGTTACGGACTTTGAGCGTCGAATCGTCATATGCCATTCTTAGGGTTCCAAAGCTTGAACCGCCTGCAGGCGATTGATTAAAACCAAGGCCACCAATGGATTCGGAAGGGTCGAAATAGGTGGGTGGTCTTTCTTTGCTTTGAATTTTCGTATTTTGCGGTTTGAAAACATAGGCCGGAGAAGATGGCCGAGCCCCAGCTCGCCCGACTCGAGCAAGGACGCGAGGGAAGGCGTGGCGCTGCGTTTTGATTAATCCATACATCACAGGGTCCACGCATGCTGACTCGTTTTCAAACACTTCCAGGACACGTAATCATTCATATTGATTTAATTCCAGCATTTCAAACACAAACGCACGCTAGCTCAGTTGGTCAGCATGTTGGTTTTTCAAGGTTTGTGGGGGAGGTCTCCGGATCGATTCCCGGTTCAGACAATCCTCTTTTCCTTTTTACAAAACTGCATATTTTCTATATTTTCCTATTTTCCAATTTATTTTAATATTTGCATTTTATTTTAATTCTTTTCACAATTTTATTTCTGCATATTAAAAATACCAAAAACATTTTTTCTTTTTACATTATTTTCACAAAAACCTTTATTTAATTTAATAAATTAAAAAATATAATTTTTGCATGTATATTTATTTTATTCTTATTTTAGCATTTAAATCATATTAAATTGCATTTTAATTATCAAACCTTTTCCAAAAATTCCAGAAAAATTATTTTAACTTATTTATCTTATTTCCAGCATGCATAAATTTTTTCATATTAAAATTTGCATTTTTACTAACATTTTCCTCTTATTCGATTTCATCATATTTTCCGATTTTCTCATCTTTTCACAGGTTATTCCGATTCCGATGATTTCTTTTACCTTTTTCTATTTTTCCAATAATGTAACTGCTCATGGGATGTAATAGCGTAGGACATTTACTTTCCGCACTTTTACTTTCCGCATTTTCTGATTATGTATCTGCCCCAAAGCCATGTAATAGCGTAGGACATTTACTTTCCGCACTTTTACTTTCCGCAATTTAATTTCCGCACCCTGTAAACTGCTAGTAATTAGGCGTGTATGGCAAGATAAAATTGAACATAGCCCACTAATTTTCAAGATAACATATATCTGAATCAATACACTCTTTCACACATGCACCCCTTAGGGTAATTCTCTCTCGTTGCCTTTCGATTCCAATGGTCATGTCCCTCGAACGTAGAGGTATTCTAGCACCGTTGCCTTCAAATCAAATCATCATAGTCCCGTCGATACAAAGATCATAGACCCACGATGTCGCCTACGAAAAACATGATCTTGACCCTCGATTGTTGCCTACGAAAAAATGATGATAGTCCCGTCGAATGTGCTAGGATACTTCCTACAAGTTGCCTTCTATGACCATGCGATGTCCCTTCGAATGTCCCGCTTACATCCAACGAATGGAGTTACCTACCGACTAATGGTATGGATAGCGCTATTTTAAAGGAACGTAAAAATACGAAAAACGACCAATTCTGAGTAGGTAATAAGACTTTTAGTTGCTTGCTCTATCAAAATACTTTTCACACCTCACACTTTTTCAAAGTTCAAAGCTCTTTTCAAAACGAAACATTTCCGAACACTTTGTATACATTCCTACATGAATCATTACAAAGTCAAAGCGAAATGCCTTTTCAAAACATTTTTCAAACACACAGAAAGCACAAATTTTTCAAAAGTGATCTAAAGAGCAACTAAGAGCCCGTAGATAACTACGGATGGAAAGGGGTGCTAATACCTTCCCTTTTCATAACCATTCTCCCGTACTCAGAATCTAACGAAGGTCTTTTTCTGTACTTTTACCTTCCCTTAATTGGATAAAAATAAAAGTCGGTGGCGACTCTTGCTATCCGCACATTTGGATACAAAAAATCCTAAAAAAGTCAGTTCACCGTATTACACCAGGCTATTTCTAAACTTATCTTGTCAATTAATTATTTTGTCGTAAATAATATTCTTGTTGCGATGTAATAAATAGTTATTGGATCTGATGGTTTTTGTTTGATGACTCATCGATTAAACTATTAGCCGATTTTTCATCAAACAGAAAAGATCATCTCTAATAATTATTTAAATTTCCGATCGTATTGTTTGATATTTGTCTGCTTATCTATTTATTCAGCAATTATTCACCATTGTACACTGTGCACACAACGGAAATTAAAATCAATTCGATTTCATCTTGATTGGCTCATACGCTGATTTCTTAAAGGGTCTCATGGTTGGGGATGGGCATGGTCATCCTCACGAGATTGGTTAAAGCCCTTGTTGCTTTAATCGATCATAACCCGAAAATAACATTGGTCTACACCAATTACCATGCACAAGGGTCTCATGGTTGGGGATAGGAGCACCTATCCTCACGAGGTTAATTAAGTCCATATACTTGATTAATCATAACCCGCTTCCATTTTCTCCCAGCACGCGCATCAGAATGCTTTCATAATTTAAAGTTCTAAACCTCGATCCAACGTCGAGTTGCTTTTCAAAACAATTTCATAAATATTCTACTTCTCCCTCCTCCCAAACATATGGTAGTCAGTCCAGTATCGACCCTCGACCGTATGTTTGGCGTCTTAATTGAATTAATCAACGTGAACCATGTTTCACCTCACCTTTTCTTAACAAAAGCTTTGGGTAGAAAAAGATGATTCGGATGTTTCTGTCCACTCATCCGAGTAATTGGGGCGTTAGCCGTTGAACGCTTATGGTCCAATACTTGTCTCCCACATAAAAACAATTCAACTCACTCAAACTCCTTTTATCGCTCATACGCGACCATTTAAAAACTCTTTTCAGATAAAGAGTGTGCAATAGTCGTTTCAAATACGAACGAGGACTTAAGCTTTTCAAACAAACAAAACAAGTCCTAGTTCAAAGCATTTGAAACGTCTAAACGCACGATTTTTCAGATAAAATCAATGCAACCAATCAAAGCCTTTTTAAGAGGAACTACAGAGTTTTGACTTTCCCATTGCACAAGGGAATATGTAGGCACACGGTTCAAAAACCGTGCCAAACTCAAAATAATAATAATCAAATTCCGTTTCTTTTATAACTTAGAGATTAGCGAATATACACACACACGTAGAACTAAATGGGTCCCATCGAGTACGATGGATGTAAGGGGTGCTAACACCTTCCTCTTACATAACCGACTCCCGATTCCAATTTTTGGTCGTAGACCGTCTTATCCGCATGCTTTGGGTTTTATCTATATTTTCCCTTTCCTTTTGGAATAAATAAAATTAGGTGGCGATTTCACTAGTTTTCGAGAATTAAAAGATTTTTGAAAATCGAGTTGCTTCACCGCTTTACAGCGCTAAGCGCGCTCAAAACCGCGCTAAGCGCGAAAGTTGCTGTCTTGCTTCCCAAAAATGCGTCTTCGGAGCCATGTCTTTGACACTTTATTCCTCCATGCATCAAATATGCAACAAATACCTACAAAAATAGATACAAAACTATCAAACGGTACATTATTTACGCAAAACTCAATAAAACGTATTTACAACAAAAAATTGGGTTATTCAACAATTATTAACAAACAAGAACAGATAAGTGCCACAAAACCTATATACAAAATAACTACATTTTTGCACTTATCACCGGACAATACAAGTCGTTTTAGTCTAAACAGATACCACCATTGAACTCGCAAGGGTCGATTTAGGGGGGGTAGCCTTAACCATGAGCTTTGATTTTCAGTTTTTTTCAGGTTCCAGAAAAATTGTCACCGGAGAAGGTGACCGGCGCTAGGTTTCCGGCGCTGACTCAGGCGAGGACCGGTTGACTGCACGCGTGGCTTCGTTCTGCCTTCTGATTCGCTCTTTCTTGTAACTGGGTCCCACGGCTTGACTTGGTTTGAAATTCAAACTGGAACGTTGGATCACCTATAATCATATGGTTGTGTTCTATGGACAACAAACGCGCGCAGCTCAGTTGGTAGACACATGATTGGTATATCCAGGAGGTCAGGGGTTCGATCCCTGGTTTCCCACATTCTTTTTTACAACTTTTCTAACTAACCAATTTCCTCTTATTTTCTTTCTTATTTTTCTTATTTCATTTGATTTCTTTTCAAACAATTTTCTAATGCATTAAAAATCACCAAAAAATAATTTCTTTTTGCATTTAGGACAGAAAAATGTTTATTTAATTTTTGACATAAAAATTAATATTTTTGCATGCATATTTTAATTAATTGTTAATTAACCATAAAATTGACCTTTAATTGTTTTTTCTTATCAAAACCAATCCAGAAAATTCCCAAAAAATTGCTTTATCATCTAATTAGGATTACTAACCTAAAAACCTTTTTTCTACTAATTTCCAAAACATTTTGCTAACATTTTCTTATTATTCCGATTATCTATTTCTTATTTCGCATTTACAATTCTAGAAAGGATGTATTGGTCGCAAAGTTTTTATCATGTAATAGCGTAGATTTACATTTTCCGCCTTTACTTTCCGCACTCCTATATTATGTAACTGCCCCAAAGCCATGTAATAGCGTAGGACTTTATTTTTCCGCACTTTACTTTCTGCAATTTACTTTCTGCACCATATAAACTGCTAGTAACTAGGCGTGTATGGCAAGATAAAAACGAACGTAGATCACTTCTAATTGCAAGATAATATATCTGAATTTGACACACTCTCTTCACACACGCACCCCCTAGAGTACTCTCTTTCGTTGTCATTCAAATAAATGGTCAAGTCCCTCGAACGTAGAGGTATCCTAGCATCGTTGCCTACAAACATATCATCATAATCCCTTCGAATCAAAGATCATAGTCCCACGACGTGGCCTACAAAAACATGATCTTGTCCCTCGATTGTTGCCTACGAAAAGTGATGATTGTCCCTTCGAATATGCTAGGATACTCCTACAAGTTGCCTTCTATGACCATCCGATGTCCCTACGAATGTCCCTCTTACATCCAACGGATAGGGTTACCTACTAACTAATGGTACGGATAGCGCTATTCTAAAGGAAAGTAAAATAACACGGAAACGACCGTTCTGAGTAGGTAATAAGACTTTTAGTTGCTTGCTCTATCAAAATACTTTTCACACCTCACACTTTTGTCAAAGTTTAAAACACTTTTCAAAAACGAAACATTTCCAAACACTTCGTATACATTCCAGCGTGAATCATTACGAAGTCAAAGCGAAATTCCTTTTCAAAACATTTTTCAAACACACACACAGAAAGCAATTTTTAAAGTGAGCTAAAGCAACTAAGAGCCCGTAGATAACTACAGATGGAAAGGGGTGCTAATACCTTCCCTTTTCATAACCTTCTCCCTTACTCAGAATCTAACGAAGGTTTTTTTCTGTTCTTTTCACCTTCCCTTAATTGGATAAAAGAAAAGTTGGTGGCGACTCTTGCTATCCGCAACTTTTGCGATCAAAAGCAAAACAAATTCCAAAGTCAGTTCTCCCACCGTATTACAGAGGTGTAGGACACCGTTGTGTTGGTATGAATCTGGAGAAACTGTTGTGATTGGGCCAGAGATTATCCAACAGACTTCCGATAAGATTAAGATGATTTAGGAGAATATGAGAGATACTTAGAGTCGTCAAAAGATTTATCATGATAAGAGAAGAAGGATCTCGAGTTTAGTGAAGGAGATCATAAGTTTATGCGAGTTACTCTGATGACTGGTATTAGTCGAGCTTTGAAGTCAAAGAAGTTAACTCCGCATTTTATTGGTCCATTCCAAATTATGAACAAGGTTGGAAAGGTTGCTTATCAGATTGCTTTACCGCCATCGCTTGAAAAAATTTATGATGTATTCCATGTATCTCAGTTGAGGAGGTACATTGTTGATCCGTCTCATGAGATTCAGGTAGATGATATACAGGTGCGAGATAATTTGACTGTTGAAACACTGCCTATGAGGGTTGAGGATCGGAAGTTGAAGCAATTGTGGGGTAAAGAGATAGATTTGGTGAAAGTATCTTGGGGAGGACCAGCAGGTGTTAATGCTACCTAGGAGTTGGAGAGCCAGATGAAAGACTCTTACCCGAAACTTTTCGTCTAAGGTATGTTTTCGAGGACGAAAACTCTTTTAGTGGGGAGAGTTGTAACACCCCAATATTTTCAATTATTAAATAATTTGAATTTTAGTTATTTGATAATGATAGAATAGAGTAAGAGATTAGGAATCCCAAATTTAGGATTTTTAGATTTATGAGTTTAAACCCCAATTTCATGATTTTTGATGTTTTGATGCAATTTGATGTTGTATAGTTGTTGTAGAATATTTTGGTATAATATTGTTGTATTGGAATCATGTTATGGGTTCTATTTTGGTGTTGATGTGGATTGAATTTGTATTGGTATGATTGGGTTGAATGGGAAAATAAATAATGCTGTCAAATAAAGATTTTCTAATACAGGAGTCGCAGGAACCGGTTACCCTCTAGGAGGAACCGGGTTTCTCATATAATTCCAAGCAAAGTGGTTTTTTGAGTCGTGGGAATCAATTACCCTGTGGGGAGAACCGGGTTAGTCCCTGGGAGGAACCGGGTTCTCCATACATTTTCCGGTAGCGCGTTTTCACTATGATAGTGGGAATCAGTTACCCTCCTAGAGGAACCGGTTACCACTGTTACTTTTTGAAAAATATTAAACTTTTAAAATTCATAACTTTTGAATTGTAAGTCCTTTTTAATCGTTGTTTTGGACATTATTCCTTAAATGTAATATTCTATTTTATGAAATAAAGAAAATAATGGTAACTTGGCTTTAATTTGGAAAGTGTTGGTTTTCCGACTTTGTGGTTTATTCGTACCTTGTGTACTTGGTGGATCGAAAATGATATGTTGTTGTGATGACGTATTATGTGCATATTGTTGGCTGTATGCATGTATTGGTGATGACATTACTAGTTGATGGGTAATTGCTTGCATGTTATGCTATTGGTCATGTTCATGATAGTAGATTGATATCATGTTTTGGATTTGATGATGGTTTATGATGTATGATGTTATCATAACCTGTGTTGATTTGTTGCGGCGGTAAAGCGACAAGCAAAGAGTTTGGTATTATTTTTACCGGGTGATATATACAGGTTAGGTTATACCGTATCGTGTCCACAAAGATTGGTTATTGATTCGTCGTTCGACAATTCTACCGTTAATGAGTTTGGGATTAAATGAGTTGAAAATAAAAGACAAAAAGTAAATGAACAAAAAATATAAAGGATAGACAGCTTGTCTGGAACGAATGCACACTACCCATCACAGATTTAAATCTATCACCCATGTCATACTCGGCCTACGATACTCGTCTGTGTCATCACATACCTCTCACAATCTAAGCTATTTCTAACCCAAATTAAGATTCCTCCCGAAACACCTCGATATCCATTTCTGGCATACCTAGACAACCAGAAGTCAACTGTGTCACCTCCATACCCATCTCTGGCATACTTCACCGACACAGAGGCATTAAGATCAGATACTATATGGTGAATTTCAGCTCTAAACCTATTTCTAGCATTCAGAAACTAACAGATAATCATCCTAGGTAAGAATTTAAGCAGTCTATCTCTAGCAAGCTCAAATCCCCAACATAGAGTTAAAACCTAAGATAACTACCAACACAGATTCATAAAGCATACTTTATACAACGCCAAGGGCGACAAATATGCATGTGTTCAGAGTAAACATACATACATAACCAACACAATAGATAAATACAAAGAGAAGAGAGGAGATAAACTACTCATTTACACTGGTTTGTCTATACCTATCGAAGAGCAATCTACCTCCAATCAACCATGAGCAAGACCATAGTGTTGTTTTCTAAGTTAATCTATCAAAAACTATATGGGTGATGGAATTGGGAGCAAGAATCTCGCCCACCAAAACCATACACAAAAAATGAAATGAAAGTATAAAGAAAATCTGGTTCCGCACAGTCGCCCGACAAACTAAAAGCTTCTCCCGGCGAATCTTCTTATTAACTTGCCTCAAATTAAGCCATGTCCTCAGCCTGTAAAAATATCTACCTTCGCCCGACGAAATTCTCTTTTGCCTCGCCCAGCGTCCAGGCAGCGAAACAAGTCAGAGCAAAACCCATCTTCCTCTCACTGCACCGTCGCCCGGTGATGCAAGGCCCTCGCCTGGAGAAATTTCCCAGGCAGCAACTTTTGTTACTTTTCTTGTGGCTTCCACCTTCAAGCCTTATTCCTTTATTCGATCAAAAATGCATCTTGGAGCTCCATTTGGACTTTATTCTCAATGCTCCAATAATGTAACAAATACCTACAAAATATATACAAAATTAATTAAACGGTACAATATGTACACAAGACGCAATAAAACGTATTTACAACAAAAAGTCGGGATTATTCAACTAAATATCAACAAAAGAACGGATAAGTGTCACAAATCCTATATACAAAATAACTACATTTTTGCACTTATCATGAATGTTGCATGATTTTATGATGTGCATGCATATACATTATGGTGGTAGTTAATTAATATTGTGTAGAATTAGTGAGTGTTAAGGACCAAAATATGGATAATTTGTAGATCATTTTGTGGTTCCGGTGATTAAATATTTGCTCACCAAACCGGACTCCAAACAACGATTAATCCGATGGTTTCTTTTGTTACAAGAATATGATTTGGAGGTCTGAGACAAAAAAGGTTCGGAAAATTTGGTGGCGGATCATTTATCCCACTTGGTGAACGTGGGAATCACTGACAAAGAGAAGGAGGTTAGGGAGGAGTTCCCGGATGAAAAATTGTATGCAATCCAAGAGCAGCCGTGGTTTGCCGACATGGCCAATTACAAGGCCGCGGGATTGATGCCGGAGGATCTAACGTGGAATGAAAAAATAAAATTCTTAGTCGATGACAAGTACTATGTTTGGATGAACCTTATCTATTTAGGTTGAGTAGTGATGGTTTGTTAAAGAGATGTGTGTCTAATGAAGAAGCGAAGGACATACTTTGGCATTGTCATAACTCCCCTTGTGGGGGACATTACAACGGATTGCGAACGGCCACTAAAGTCCTTCAATTGGGATTTTATTGGCCTTCTTTGTTTAAAGATGCTTATGCACATGCAAAGAGTTGTGACAAATGCCAAAGGAGTGGCGGAATAGGGAAGAGAGATGAGATGCCTCTAAATAATATGTTGGAAGTTGAAGTTTTTGACTGTTGGGGTATTGATTTTGTTGGTCCATTTCCTTCTTCGTTTTCTAACGAATACATTCTTGTGGCCGTTGATTATGTGTCTAAGTGGGTGGAGGCCATTGCTTCACCTAAGGCCGATGCTAAGACCGTGATAAATTTTTTGAAGAAAAACATATTTTCACGGTTTGGTGTGCCTAGGGTGTTGATAAGTGATGGAGGTTCTCACTTTTGCAATACACTATTACAGAAAATTTTGAAGCAATATGGTGTAAGTCATAAGGTGGCAACTCCCTACCATCCACAAGCAAACGGTCAAGCTGAGGTGTCGAATAGGGAGATTAAAAAAATTCTTGAAAAAACTGTTTCTAGTTCAAGGAAGGATTGGTCATTAAAACTTGATGAAGCTTTATGGGCGTATCGAACTGCCTATAAAGCTCCTATTGGAATAACCCCCTTTCAGGTTGTGTACGGAAAAACTTGTCACCTTCCAGTTGAGATGAAACATAAAGCTCTATGGGCTCTTAGATTCTTGAATTTTGATTCTTCTCTGGCGGGTGACAAGAGGAAAGAGCAACTCGTGGAGTTGGATGAATTGAGAGATGGAGCATACCATTCCAATAAAAAATACAAGGCAAGGGTGAAAGTGTTTCATGACAAGAAAATCAAACACAAAGACTTTCAACCGGGACAAAGCGTCCTTTTGTTCAATTCTCGGATGAGACTTTTCCGGGAAAACTTAAGACGAAGTGGTCCGGTCCTTTTGTAGTCAAGGATGTGAAAGACTATGGAGCAGTTGTTTTGCAAGATCCTGAGGGTAAGAATGAATGGACGGTAAATGGACAACGGTTGAAGAGGTATGTTGGCGGCGAGGTGAGCAGAGAGATTGTCGCATCGTATTTTGATGATCCTTGATCATCATGAACAGTCGAGCTCTAACGACGTTAAACAAAGTGCTTGTTGGGAGGCACCCCAACATTGTAAGTATTTCATGTTGTAGTCATTTTGTTATGTGTCTTAGTTAATTTTCTGTTTTTCAAGCTTTTTCTGAAATTCTGCAGACCGGGCTTAGCGCGGTCAGGGCGCGCTTAGCGCGACTTTTGACCCATCAGACAGAACATTTCGCGCTTAGCGCGATGGGGGCTGCGCTTAGCGCGATCTGCGTTAAAAAAATAATAATAATAATTTTTGAAAAACAAGTTTACCCAGGCCCAACTTGTTGGCCTGGTTCGTTTTTACTTAGTTTAGGGTTTTTATTTTACCCTTTTACCAAAAACACCATTCTTCTCTTCCTCTCAAGAAAAATTCCAAACCCCACTTTCTCAAAATCAAAATTCTTGCAAATTTCTTATGTTTTCTAACAATTCAAGCATCAAGGTTTGTTTCTCACTTACTTTCCCTCTTTAATTTCGTGTTTTCTGCCCTTGCATGTTAGGATTTAGGAATTTAGGAATTTAGGGTTTGAAATTTAGGGTTTTTCTCTTAGAATTAGGATGTTGTGATTGTATATAATGTTTAGGATAGGAATTTCGTTCTGATTAGGGTTAGATTCTTGGGCATTTTCTGCTTTTTGCAGAAAAAAATTTCAGCATATCGCAGAGCGCGCTTAGCGTCTGCAATATGCTGGAAAAATTTTCTGCTGTGTTTTTATTATTCTGTTTAATCTTGATGCTTGTTTTGGTTACTTTCCACTGCTGTTTGCATGAATTAATTCTAACGGGCATTTCAGTGTCACATTTTGTTGATTTTGGTTTTGTTTCAGATGCCTCCTAAAAGACAACGAGTTGCGTAAGCCGGAGCAGGGTCCTCAAGACCCAATCTTTTCGATGGCACTCGATTTTTAGGGCCTGCCCAAGAGGCCAGGTACAAGGAGCTTGAGGAGAGGAACATCTGGTCAGAAAGAATCATTCGCCTCAATGAGCGTGGGCATTACTCGGGTTGTGATGCTATTCTGGACAACTATGGGTTAGGCGTTCTTTGTGAGCCCCAATCTAAACTTAATGCTAACCCCATGAAGGGGAGTCCTTTTCAGTTCACCACTCTGGTTCGGGGAAAACCGGTGTCTTTCTCTCGCTCCTCCATTAATAGTTTTATGGGCATCAACTAGACAGCCCCCGAGGAAGAATTAGATATCTACCATGAGCACCTGGCTCGTGGTAATTGGGATTATGAGATGTTGAGGAGCAAAATCTGTCTAACCCGGCATTCTTATGAACTGAATCGAGCTGGCCAACCACTAAAGTTTAATAGGTCAAGCCTCAAAACAAGAGCCCGAGTTCTTATGTGTGTGGCCTTGTACAACTTGCGTCCAAGAAGCCACACCTCCTCGATACCCATGGAAACCGCCGGCCTTATTGCCTACATGCTCGATGAAGCTCAGATCGACTTTGGCCGGTTGATTGCAAATGAATTGAGAAGGGTTGCATTGAGCTATACTTCCAGGGGGAGCGTATCAAATGTGCCCTTACTTATCCTGGTTTGATTATGGGACTTTTGAAGAGGGCGAGGGTTGTTTTTCCAGCTGTTGGGCACCTCACAATAGACGGTGTCATTGATGACAATTATTGTGACCGCTATTATAGGGCCTCTGATGCTAACCCTGCAGCCCGGGCTGTCCCTGTTGCTGCTGCCCTTCCTCAAGCCGGTCCAGGAGAAGAGTGGAACCGGCAGATGCATTTTGCTCATCATCGAGCATTTATGTTTATGCATGAGAGTATGGAGCAACTGGCATTGCAGATTCGAGAGCTGGGAGTGGATCATTTCACTCGTATGAGCCAGCAGCTGAGAGATTATGCCAGTTGGTCCAGGGTCGGGCCAAATGCAGAGGAGGAGGAGGTAGCAGATGCAGATGGTGATGAGGATGAGGAGGATGATGATGATGGTGATTCTGGTTCAGGTTCGGATACTCCGGGAGATTCCATTCTGGAGGCTTCAGACTGATTTTCTTTTATTTCCTTTGTTTTTATTTTAGTACTTGTTGGTTTTTAGTTTATGTTTTTGTTTTATTTCCTTAAGACTTAGTTGAATTTTGTTGGTTGCCATCCTTTTTAGGATGTGTGTTGTAATTCCAATTTTACATTTTGAAGGCAAGGTGCCTAAGTACAATTTTTATTTGTGAAACACCATTTTGGGGTGTCCTTTTTCTTTATTTTGCCTTTTTTTTTAAAGCATTCCTTATTTAGTTTAAATTGTACTTCTTTTGGTTTGTCCTGATTTTTCAATGGTACTCGAAAGCAAGTAAGTGTGTTTCACCAAAAAGTGATGGTGATGATATTATTCTCAACTCGATCCACAATTAAGGTACATTTTTAATCGTTTTGTAGAATATTAACATGTCTATGAAATTTGTGCTTTATGCAAAATATCTTGGCATGTACATAAAAAATTTGTGTTCACATTCGAATCATTAGGACTTAAACCACAAAGGTGAGAAGCTTTCCACCTTATACCAAAAATTGAGTGTCTAGTAGTTATGTTAACTCGTGTGATTCATGTTTAATCTTAATTTGTTTTTTTGACATTTTGGAAACTTAGAGAGGATCAAGGCAATTTTTTGTGCACTATGAGAAAAACCATCAATTCCAAAAGGGCTTCAATTAACCGTGAGTGAGTGAATCTTTGTGAACCCTTTTGAGCTTAAAAATCGAATTTGTGGAATGAATCTATCAAATCAACTAATTGTTAAGTAGGCCACTTAATAGTTGTTGATAATATATGAAAATTCAATGATGATTCATTTTATAAATTTTTCTTGTTTGTAAACACCAACCCTATTGTTGATTAACCCTTTGAAGAGCATGTTCTTAAATAAAAAGGATTGATGAATTGAAGTTGGGGAGATTGATCAAAAAGAACCTTGAATTGATGACACAATGATCCTAAAGAAGAAAAAAAAGAGAAAAGAAAAATACAAAAGAAGAAAAAATATGTATATGAAAAGAAAAAGAAAAGAAAAGGAGGATCATTGTGTGAGAAATAGAAAAGTGGTTGTGATTAATAAGAAGGAAGTGGGAATGATTTTGTGAAATGCTCTTCATTATCTTTACCCCAATTTGCTTCAATGGCTTTGTACATAAATATCCCTTGTTTTTAACCCAAGCCAAGTTACAACCCTTGAAAGTCCTTAGTGATCTTTGTTTCTATTTTGCTCATTTAACTTGTTTTGATGAATGCATGAATTATTCTGGATGTGCATGATTATTAGTGAGAGTGTTTAGTCCTTTGTAAATATTGCATTTTGTTCTTCAAGATATATTGAAGAAATCTTTAGGTGATTCAAGTGTGAACATGTCTTTTGTTTTGTCTACATGTGTTGATATGTTGTGTTTAGAACTTAATTCATATCCATGTTGTGTTTCAAAGAAACAATTAATTTGTATCTATGCCGGGTATGTTGAGTTTGAACCATCCTTTTTGTGTTGATTTCAATGCTTACATTTCGTTATTTTGTTTGCTTTGTGAATTTTTTACTTTTGTTTGAGGATAAACAAAGAAGTAAGTTGGGGAGAGTTGTTAAGGACCAAAATATGGATAATTCGTAGATCATTTTGTGGTCCTTTACAATGTCTTTTGATTAATTAGTAGTATTTAGTATAGTATTTTGATCTAATTATATTTTTATTTAGTTTTTGTTTATAATATACTATTTAACTTAGTTTATATGTAAATTGTAGGTTTTTGATATTGATTCCGTCAAGCTTGGATTCAAGGAAACTTGAAAAGCTCTTGGGACTTTTTGAAGAAATTTTTGGAAGAAGAAGCATGCTACAGGTCGTGCTCAGCGCGGTTGCAGCATGAGTGCGCTTAGCGGATAAGGTGCTTAGCGTCTGAAAATCGAAAAGGACGATGACCCATGCTTTCACTTTGGGCTCACCTACTCTCTGTTTTCCACCCACTTTGTTGTGCTAGAAAACCAAGAAAACACTTCTTCTTCAATTCATTCATCATGGTTGTAATCTAGGGCATAGAATTGGATTTTTGGAATCTTGTTCTTCTTGATTTTCTTCTATGTTCACCATCTTCTCCAACAATCTTGCAAGCAAAACAACCATGAGAATGAGTAGCTAAGCTCTTCTTGTGTCAAGATTAGAGGTAGTTGACCTAGTTTTTATGTATTTATTTTAATCTCTAAGTGTATGAACATGGTTGATGATTTATATATGTTGAATATCTTTGTTCTACTATCTCTTTATGCTTTGAATCATGATTAAAAAAGGATGTTTCAAAGTTGACCTAGGATATTCTTCCACTAATGAACAAATGCTATAAATAGATTTGTGAGTTAGTGTTTACTTGTATTGAACTTCATTATTATCATGTCAATAGTTATAGTGAGAAATCATTCAAAGATTTACATGATAAAACTCACAATATTGGTTTGAAATCAACAAGATTGAGAGGATACGTATTTATAGCAATCATCAACTAGTTCATCACTTGGTTAATAGAAAGTATATGAAATTAGGTTAATGAAACTAATCTTGACATGCTTCCATCATTTGAAAACAAACCAAAACTCTCTTGAATCCAAACATAACTCTCTTTGAAAAGGATACTAAAGTTGCTTGAGTAAAATTTATGATACTTGTAGTTTAGAAAACAAAACCCTTGTGTTACTTAATCTTAAAATACGCTTTACTATTGAAAGACGATAATATCACATCAATCCCTGTGGATACGATAATTTAAATACTTGAATCATCAAATATACTTACAACAGTGAGTATTGTCAATAATTGTTCCCGAGTGATTATGGGTGGTGAGGCTGGATTCATGTCCGGGTGATTATGGACGAATCGATGTAACTGTATCCGGGTGATTATGGATCAGTGTGTGACTTAGTTATTATTTTGGTACCACATGCATAGAATCTTGCATTGCATTTTGTGTGGATTATAACATGATAGGATGGTTTCCAGTGTTATAATTGGTTGTTGAGTTTGATGCATGAATTTGGCAATTGTTTTGTGGAATGAATGATTGAATCTAATTATGCTAAATAGGGTGAAATAATAGCTTATGAAATTCTATTTATTTTATGAATTTATAATGCATGTTAATTATGATGTAGTCTCACCCTTACTTTGATGATTTCAGATTGAAGCTATAGCGACTTAGGAGTTGGTGAGGATGGCTTGTAGATCTATGTTATTTAGTTATCACGTGTCGGTGTCATGCTCTGGTCTTGTAATACTGGGGAACATTTGTCTTTAGAGTTACTATTACACTCCAATTTGTTTAATTGTTTTAGTTGGATAATTATTTCTATGGATTAAGGTGTTGACCTTTTTGGATTGGTATTTATTTGGTTTGAATTATCCAAGTTTTGATGTTATTCCGTTGTGTTGAACATGTGTATTTGATAATTATTTGAATTATGTTCCTTAGTAAAGCATGACATATGTATGAAATTTATTTTTTTGTAATTGTGACTCCTTTAATACATGTTAACTCTGAGTTATTTATATTTTTTGCGGGGTATTTTAGAAGGGTGTTACAGTATGTCATAAAACGGATATCCTATTGCATGGTTAAACTTTGACTAAGGTCTATGGCTCTAGGAACCTTTAAGAACCATTCGAGTATGGAGGTTGCATAATATTATCCCCTGAGGAGTAAACCTCATATGGTTAACATGAAGACCCCACTTAGAGAATTTCTTTTGCGAAGTTTGTCATAAAATAGCTATCTTGTTGCATGGAAAAATTCCGACTAAGGTCCATGACTCTAGGAACCTTTTATCAAAAACCATAGAGCTAACCTTTGTGAATGGTTTAGGTAGGAAAACTTAGAATTATCCTATTGTAAGGAGTCGTCCTATATAGGTTGTTATGTTGTCATCTTTGTCATCCTAAGCCCACACGTGACCTTTCATTGCATCCATACATAACATGACATTACATTTTCATAAAAATATTTTGGCATATCAAAAAACAAAATTTCATGCATCCGCATTTATTAGCATGCATGTACATCAGTCCACAAAACAAAACAAAAAAACTCATCCCACTTTTCCTTCCATAATCGGAAAGCATATTCCTTGACACCCTTATAGGATTAGAAGAAACTCGTGAAGAATTATGGACGAGCTTGATCTGAATCACGAAGTTCTTAGAGGGGATCTTAGTCAACTCAAAGAAAACTAGACTAGATTGTAGCCTTTTTACAAGCTTTTTAGCAAGGGAAAAGGATGGAATCCTACCTATGGCAGTTACTGAGGGTACTATTGATTCTCACCCAAATCCATCGTTTGTCCAAGATGTAACCATATTGTTCCCTGCATACGGTCTACCTTTGGTTTATACTTAACCTCAAACAGAAGACCCTCCATATCTCGCTCATGTGCACATATTAGTTCCCAATCTAAGCAGACCTCTAGAAGGTTTCTATACCCAGACACTACATTTCCCTCCTCAAGGCACAGTTGAGGACCCTCGATTTTTTTTCCATGATGCACATCCTACAGCAACTATGGAGTTCCCTCAAATTGGACAGCCACCTAAATTGGATGAAGAGCGAGATCCACGGGTAAATACTAGGTTCTTGGAGAGAGAATTTGAGTTATTAAAGGTAGTGGTGTGAATGGTCTAAATTCCTTGAGAATGTGCTTATATCGTGGTATGGTAATTCCTCCTAATTTCAAAGCTCCTGACTTTGAGAAATACAAAACAATTAGTTGTCCCATGAACTACTTAGTGATGTTCTATTGAAAGATGGCATCATATGCTCACGGTGATAGGTTGTTAATCCACTACTTATATGATAGTATAAGTGGGACATCCTTGAACTGGTACGTGCACCTAGAACGAAGTAGAATTCAGTCTTGGAAATATATTGTTGATGCTTTACTTAAATAGTACAAGTACAATATGGATATGGCTCCAGAATACAAGCAGTTACAAGGCCTTTCAAAGAGGATTTTAGAATACTTCATAGAATACGCTCAACACTAGAGGGAGCTAGCAGCTCAGCTCGAGCATCCCTTTCTAGCAGAGAGCTAGTGGGGATGTTCATGGATATGCTACAATCACCATTCTATGAAAAAATGAATAAAAGCATGTCCTCAGGTTTTGCGGACTTGGTAAATGCTGGTGAATAGATAGGATATGGATTGAAAAGTGGAAAGGTCCAGAGTGCTACAACTAGCAAAAGAGATCAAAAGAAGCCTTCTACCAACTCCAAAAATGAAATAATGGAAACACGTGCAATAATGGATAACAATGCACAATCTCATAAAAATCAGTGAGACCTTATGTTACCTTATACTTCCAATAATCTCTAGTCCTTACACAATATTATCCTTATATGGCAGCAGCATCACAAACTCTTTATGGGCATCCAACAATGTCTAGAGTGCCATAACAACAACCATGGAATTCTCCTTCAAATTAAGAAGCCTAGGTCCGAGAATATCATAACACAAATCATGGACCATTCAGGCCCCGAAATAATATGGAAATAAGAAATGCTCCCTTGGAACCAATTCATATTCCATATAGTAAACTATTTCCGCATTTGGTTCTGTAAGCTCCTTGTTTTTAAGGATTGGAATCAATTTTGTAAAACAAATATATAGAAGCAATAATGTAATGTACAATAGGATATTTAACTTATATGTAATTGTTAAGGACCAAAATGTAGATATTTTGTAGATAATTTTGTGGTCCTTTACAATGTCTTTTGATTAATTATTAGTATTTAATATAATATTTTGATATGTTATGTTTTTATTTAGTTTTTGTTTATAATATATTATTTAACTTTGTTTATATTTAATTTCTAGGTTTTTGGTAATTATACCTTCAAGCTTGGATTCAAGGAAGCTTGAAGAGCTATTGGAGCAATTTTAAACTATTTTTGGAGGGAGGAGCACACTTCAGGGCGCGCTTAGCGCGGTTAAAGCATGGGCACGCTTAGCGCCATAAAGTGGGCTTAGCGCGGCCTGCGATTTCAGTAAAAGTACAATGACCCATGCTTTGATATTTTTCTCACTCACTCCCTGATTTCACCATACAATCAGACCTAGAAAAAGAGGAACATACTTTATCTTCATTATCAATCATTGTAAACTAAGAAATTAGACCTAGAATCTTGTTTTCTTGATTTTTCCTTCCATGTTCATCATCATCTCTAAAATTCTTGCAAGTGAAGCTACCATGAGAATGAGTAGCTAAGCTCCTTTTTGTCAAGATTAGAGGTAGTTAACCTAACTTTTATGTATTTCTTTTGATCTCTTGGTGTATGAACTTGGTTGATATATATATATATATATATATATATATATATATATATATATATATATATATATATATATATATATATATATATATATATATATGTTGAATATCTTTATTTTACTCTCTTTTTATGCTTTGGATCATGATTGAAAAATATGCTTCAAAGTTGATCTAAGATACTCTTCTACTAAGGAACAAATGCTAGACATAGATTTATGAGTTAGTATTTACTTGTATTGAACTTTAAGATTATCATGTCAATAGTTAGAGTGAGAAATCATCTAAAGATTAACATGATAAAACTCACAATATTGGTTAGAAATCAACAATATTGAGAGGATACATAATTATATCGATCATCAACTAATTCATCCGCTTGATTAACTTGACATGCTTTTACCAATTGAAAACCACTCAAAACTCTCTTTAATCCAAACATCTCTCTTTTGAAAAGGATACTAAACTTTGTTTGATGAAACTTATGACTCTTGTAGTTAGGAAACAAAACCTTTGTGTTACCAAATCTTAAAATACGCTTTAACTATTGAACGACGACAATATCACATCAATCCCTGTGGAAACGATAATTAAAAATACTTGTGTATGAAATATACGTACAACAGTAATCCTATTGAAATGCATGAACATGTTGTGTTGAGTTAAATCAACAACTGGAACAACATGTTGAATGAGATGTCGAGACATCAGACATCACGCTACTGAACTGATAAGTTTGTAACAGTTTTATTTTAAGTTGTGCAGAATATTCTGGGAATATTATGCATCCTATATGGCGTGTTAGTAAATGCATTTGTGGAGGTCCAGAAGCTAACGATAAAAATCAGATTAAGGACCTTGATTGTAGCAGAAGTTTTCTGCTATTTTGTTTTAATGCAGTTTGTTACTGCAGTTTGTTATAGCTGATATGTTGTTGTTTAAAGGCCCAAATCCAGTTGTGTATAAGGTTATAAATAAGGACTTTGTAACCTAGTTTTATGAAGCTAGCCAATTATATAAATATGTTATCATTAGGGTTATCTGTGTGTGAACCACCCGGATTATGGGATGGTCACTGAATTGTACCTCAAAGCCCGTAGGCAAAATAACTATTATACTCACTCAGAAGTTGTGAAGCAATGAGTTGAGTTTTGTTCTTGTAGGAAACTGTGAATTAACTCCAATTATATGTTTGTTACGAGTTTGACTGTTTTTGTGTTTGGAGAGGTGTTCTTCAAACTAGTTGTTTTTGTTGTAGGGGTTTGCAACTGTTAGGTATTACTAGGGAGTGAGCAGAGTTTCTCTTGTCTTAGATGTCCTTCTAAGATAAAGGTTTCATTGGGTAGTGATTAGGTAAACCGGAGGTTGTTTATCTGTAAATCAGAGGTTGTTTACATAAAATAATACTAATGATAATGGAGTCTTCTTCATGGCTTGGTAGCCCCCAGATGTAGGTTAGTTTGAACCGAACTGAGTTAACAATTTTGTTGTGTTTTTATTGTTTTCCTGCACTATTTTATTACTCTACCTTGTCTATATGTTTAATGTCAGACTAGATGTCTTGAAATCCTTATAGGACATCTGGGTCTGCTGCACCAAAATTTCAATTGGTATTAGAGTAGGCATCTTGTCTGATGAGATCCTATGGAGGATACTTTCTGGTTATGTACAAGGTAGAAGGTTTGTATTGAATATTTGTTTGAACAATGATGGTTCATATTGTATGGTCCCTTGAAGTGGAGGATGAACCTATTTGTGAAAGACTATGATGTATTGATGACAAACCTGACCAGAATTATTGCACCTTCTTGATAAAAGAAGATGATGAAGCTAGAACAGAAAGAGTTTAAATTCAAAGGCTTCATGCGGGAGTGAATAACTTAGATTAAATTATTCAACTTATATTTAGCAAAGAAAGGAAAATTATCAAAACCTTCATGCGGGAGTGAAGATATTGATAAGGTAACTCTTGTGCTTGTATGTGCTTGTGTTTCCTTCTGGACATGGTATTGGTTATGTCTAGTCTACAGCTTGGTGAGAAGCAAGTGTATTGTAGTGTTGATTTATTTTCAATCCTTAGTTGTCATACTTACGTTTGAATTATGGAGTAAGCATTGTGTATATATTCTGTTGAAGTATCGCTATATTTTGCTGCATAGCTTCGGATACAACCCTTAAAGTACAAGAAAAATTCTAGGTTTATTTTCTTTAACAAATTGTATGGCAGATTTTTCAACTATATTAAAAGTGTCAAAGATACTTAACACTATCCTCAAGTCCACTCATAAAGACATTTGTTAATATAGTTGATGAGTATCAATTGATCAATGATCCTTATGCATATCTGCTTATTGTTTGAAGACCTTGAAGAGTGTCGAGGATGATGTGTTCCAAGGAGATGGAACTAATGTTCTATGGGATGTTAGAACATTACTTCAGCAGGTATGCATCTACCAGTTGAAGAACAGATGCTTTGGGTGTTGAACAAGAATGTGTTGAACATTAACGTTTGGAACCTACTCCTGATTTGGAAGAGGAGGCATCTAGCTTAGGTAAGTTGATCAGGATACGATAAACAGATTGTATACTCTATATGTTAGTTTATTTCTGACCCAAGCTTATGGGAGAATAGATGTTAAGCTCCACGATTTGAAAAGAACTCATAATGGTCTCTCCACCATACCCTTTATGTTTATAGATGAGCTTGTGTCTGGGAGATCCTTCTGATCAAAGGAACTAGAATTGTGGAATATTGTTCGTGACCATAGAACAGATTCTGTTTGAACAGGAGTACAGTGATCTAACCATAGTAGTTGATGTTCCTAAGTATTGTTGTGACTACCCTTAATGTATTATGCTGTCAATTTTCTTGGAAGAGTATCGGTCTTTGAAAAATCAAGGGAAACAGACTCAATTGAGAAGTTTGTTTATTATTGTGTGTCATGCCTAGGTAAGTCTATTCCAGAAACCTAGTAGAAGAAATCTCTTATGTAGGTACAGATATTGGCATCCATCATCTCAAAGTTAGACGGGAGGTCTGAAGAAAAGCTTATTGAGATGTGGCTCATATTATCTCCTGGTCATGTTAATTGTTTAATCGTGAAGATGGTGTTAGTTGTGCTTCCTATGTCCCCCCCCCCCAAGTGTTGTGTATGAGTTATTATGAATGTTCCCCCAAAACCATAATAGATGATGTCGTATCAGAAGTTGTAACATCATCTAAGTGTCTTCAGCCATGAATGTTTGTATTGTTGCTTGGAAGTAAGTTTAAGGTGTGAAGAAGGAATCAGTCAGTACTATCTAGTGTGAGTAGAAAACACTAATTGACAAACTAGAAAGTACCCTGACGAGAGACTAAGTACTTATCAGTATGGAGCTTGAATATCAAATACATATACTTTGTCGGGATCTAAGTCAGTGTCTGATGTATTCATGTAAAGTTATGAGCAAAATGTTAATGTTGAGTTCATATTAATATTCACAGGTTTAGAATGTGTGGCAACATTATCTGGTGATTATATGAAGAGTTGATCCATTGTTAAGAGGTGCATACAAATGTTGACAAATATCTTGATGGTAGTTGGATATTTGTGTAATAGTTGTGTGGAAATTTGGAAATCTGAATCAAGTGTGATGAAGAATATGATGTAAAGAGACGGAGGTTCTATATGGAGATATAACATCACAATTGTTGAAGACACCAGATATTGGAGAAGACAGATAAGAGTAATACTTATCTTTTGAAGATGTATCTTTGGTCATAGGCATAGTTAATAATGTGGTTTCTTCTACTACAAGTAATTGAGTGTGGCAATCTGAACCTTGTGTAGCAAGAAAACTAAGGATTCCTAATTTGGAAATTATGGTAAATTCCAAATAAAGAATACTTATAGTACTGTAAGGACCAAAACCAAATATATCCTTATTATGTGTAACTCAGGGGGAGTTAAAGTATTTTGGAAAGCTTCATCTTGGAAGTTAAAAGGAGAAGTGTTGATGTTAAGAGGGAGCAGATATCTATGTGTTAATTATGTGTGCTTCCAAATGTTACTAATGTTGTGCTGATATGTATATGTCAAGCTGCTATTGAGGGGGAGAAATTGTTCATTAGCAAATGTAAAGGGAAGTGTATATTTCCATAGTCTAAAACATCCTGGGGATGTAATATAGAAGGAGCATTGTTATTGTAATCTCATAACCAAAGGCAGAAGGGTTCTGTGTAAATGTCCCAAAAGATGTTGGAACATCACATTTGGCATTGTGAATCTCTTTATTGGTGACAGTTCTATCTATTATGAAAAATAAAAGAAATATTGAAGAAGTAGTATGCTCATCCAATGCATGACTACAAATGTGATCTAGACTTCACTAAACATCATCATCCATAAATGAAGTATCTACACAGAAGATATATTTATCTGCCAAGTATTGAAAAGAAAATTCTTCTGTTAAAATAGTATGAATGCTAATAAAGCTTATTTGATGAAGTCATGAAAATGTATGGACACATAAGATTGTAACTTAGAAGTGTCCTTGCAAGTTGTTGTAGTAAAGATATCATCGAGCCAGAATATTATTTTAAAAGCCATGCAAAGGAATTTGGTCAAAGTCACATGATATGATATCTCAAAAAGAAGTAGTCCTGATTGGTTAAAGAAGAAGCAGTAATCACATGATATTGCTCAATGTACAAAGGTGAAGTGACCCATGCAATTTATTGGAACTAACTCCATCAAAGGAATCTGGCAGAAACTATTAAAAATAGTCAAAGTTAGTTTGGACGGTACATGTTTGTTTCTAGTGCAGTCCTTAAACCAAAGCTTGACCAAGGACCAAAAATTTGTTATTTCCTAAACATCAGCTGGCCTACTTATAGAGGAATCATCCACCTCTAACATCAAGTAAAACATCTACTTCCTTCAACATCATGAGGTTTGTTCGTGTATGGGGTTCATGTACCTAGATCTGGTTTTGTGAAAGCTCCCATTACCAAATTTTTGCTAAAAAGGGGGAGAGAAAGTGTAAAGTGTGTCTCTCAAAAATTGAAACAAGAAAGAGTGAGATTATGTCTAAGTCATAGTGCCAACATGTATATCAGGTTCTAGCCTGAAGATCTTTGTGACTTGTGATCTGAGTTTTGAACACTGTTGTGACCTGTGTTCTGAGTTACATGGAGATTTTTTAGAATTCCTTCTGAACTATCTCTTGTGCGACTTAGGGAGTAATCTATCTCCCAATCCAGCACTGATTCTCTTCCTTCTCCTACCATGCACATATGGTGTTGATTCAATGGATAAAAGAAGATGCCAAATGGGATACTAAGAGATTGCCTATAACTCAAGGTCTGAAGATGTGTGCAGAAAACAAGGGATGTTTCTGCTGAAGAAGATTTTAGTTGTTAATTGTAAATTATTTCTGCTACTTCAATGTAATGTTTTATTATTTTATTTTTTAGCCAAAATTTGCCAAGGGGGGAGATTGTAAGCTCCTTATTTTTAAGGATTGGCATCAATTTTGTAAAACAAATATATAGCAGCAACAATGTAATGTACAATAGGATATTTAACTTATATGTAATCCTATTGAAATGCCTGAACATGTTGTGTTGATTTAAATCAACAACTGGAACAACATGTCGAATGAGATGTCGAGACATCAGACATCACGCTACTGAACTGATAAGTTTGTTACATTTCTGTTTTAAGCTGTGAAGAATATTCTGGGAATATTATGCATCCTATGTGGAGTGTTAATAAAGGCATTTATGGATGTCTATAAGCTAAGGAGAAAAATCAGATTAAGGACCTTGATTGTAGCAGAAGTTTCCTGCTACTTTGTTTTAATGTAGTTTGTTACTGCAGTTTGTTATAGCTGATATGTTGTTGTTTGAAGCCTGAAATTCAGTTGGGTAGAAGGTTATAAATAAGGACTTTGTAACCTAGTTTTAGGAACCTATCCAATTATAGAAAGATGCAATCATTAGGGTTAGCCGTGTGTGAACCACCCAGATTGTGGGATGGTCACTGAATTGTACATTAAAGCCCGTAGGCAAGAGGATTATTGTACTCACTCAGAAATTGTGAAGCAATGAGTTGAGTTGTTTTCTTGGAGGAAACTGTGAAGTAACTCCAAATATATGTGTGTCACGAGTTTGACTGTTTTTGTGCTTGGAGAGGTGTTCTTCAAACTGGTTGTTTTTGTTGTAGGGGTTTGCAACAGTTAGGTATCACTAGGGAGTGAGCAGAGGTTCTCTTGTCTTAGATGGTCTCCTAAGATAAAGGTTTCATTGGGTAGTGATTAGGTAAACTGGAGGTTGTTTATCTATAAACCAGAGGTTGTTTACATAAAATAATACTACTGATAGTGGAGTCTTCTTCCTGGCTTGGTAGCCCCCGGATGTAGGTTGGTTTGGACCGAACTGGGTTAACAATTTTGTTGTGTTTTTATTGTTTTCCTTCACTTTTTATTACTCTACCTTGTTTGAATGTTTAATGTTAGACCAGATGTCTTGACATCCTTATAGGATATTTGGGTCTGCTGCACCAAAATTTCAGGTTCAAAACTTGTTGGTGTTTCGTCGACCTCTTAAGCCTTTGACACCACCATTCCTGCCTTGGTATGACCCAAATGTTCAATGTGAATATCATGTTGGATCAGTGGGGCATTCGACTGAGGACTTCAAAGTTTTTAAGTCTAAAGTACAATATTTTATTGATAGCAAGTATTTAATCTTTAAAGAAGAAGACTCGTCAATGAACGTTAACCCCTTACTCAAGTGGGTGCAAATTCTTTGGGAAGCACCTCCTAAAGTTGATGAATCAGACAACAAAGCTCATCCTAGAAGCTAGAAATCATTTGGCTATTTTATCATTTTCATTTGTAATTTCCTTGTTTTCTAAGTGGTGATTATTTTTGAATGACAATATTAATAAAATAAGCATGCATCTTTGGATTAAAAGAGAACAAACAGTTGTACATCTGCTTGATTCTCGAGTAGTCAAACACAAGGTGTACATTTTGTCTAAATCGACCACTCGTCTTCCACAAATATTATTTTAATAAGTAATTGGGTTTAAAAAGGGAAATTTGGTGGACACTATTTTATCTTCGAATAGTCGGGTGCAGGGTGTATGCTTTGTCTAAGTCGATTATTCGTTTTCCATTTAAAATAATTTTTAACCAATCAAACCTAGTTTTACCGCTTCAAGGCGATGAAAACTTTTTCATAAACAAGCGGTTTTTTATCCATTGTGACACAAAGCACAGACAAATGCTTCAATTATCCCATGTGCGAGCAGCAAGTAATATTTTTCGCTCGAATGCGATGAAAGCATAATTCTAGAGATTCATAAACATGTTATTCGTTATGGTGTGAAGCAAACAACGTTCCCTACTCTCCTATGTGGGAAACAAATAATGTTTTCTGCTTAAACGTGACTTTAAAAATATTTCTCTAAAATTGACCAACCAACAAACTTTTTCTACCCAAAACTATGTAGCTTTGAGTTCTATATTGCACTTGGGCATATATATGAGCAATATTAACAATCTTGTCAGGCACCCTAACAAAAAACCTAATATTTCACCCATTTATTTCCTTTTTAAATATGCCATAATAATTAGAAGAAATCAAAAATACTTTAAACTAATAATCTTATTCGCAAAACTAATTCCCGGGTCCCATTTAGCACAACAGATGTGTGAGGTGCTAATATATTCCCTGAACATAACCGACTCCCTAACCTGAATTTGGTTATGATGACCATATATTTGTTCTTTTAGGGTTTTATCTACGTTTTTACTTTAAAAATAAACATTGTTTATGACTCTCGTTGATTTCGAGCGTTCATCTGCTCAGATATTTTTTGCACCGTTCCAAGAAATATCAAAGTGTTTCCGGGGAGACTCTGGTCCAGCCATTTGAAAACTCTAGACCAACAAGTGAGGCGAGGAATTTTCATTGGTCATTATAACTTAGTTTTCCCAATGTGTTTTGGCTCAGAAGTAAATCACATGTACCTTTTTCTTTTCTGCCATGTGGCTGCTCGTGTGTGGGGTTTTCTTTTGGTTTATGTTTGACATGTGACGTCACACATAAGAGGGAATGAATTGTATGGTCCAAAAAATGTGGTTTTGAAAAAATTTCCGAATTAGAATCAGAGTTTAAAATAATTTGAAAATAGTTTAAATGTTAAGCATTAAAAAAAATTGCAGAATATGAACTGCGAAAAATATAGAGTTTAGGGAATGAGAGAACACCGAGAATTAGAGGTTTGTTCAAAATAAAAAAGACTTAATCTTCTTCCCAAGAATTGTTCTTTAGTGTATTCAATAAATGTTGAGAGCTTTTAGAAGGTAATACACGTGAACCCTCTTATACAAGGAAAATGGTTAACTTCCAACCAAACAATAAGACAGGAAATTTGGTAGTATGTGTCTTTTCTTCCAAACATCAAATCAAAGCACTTAGTCTTTGTCCATGTAGTAGATCGAAGCGGTTAGTCTTTTTCCACGAGAATCTTGGAGTGGATAGTCTTTAAGTTTCCAAACAAACTTTGCAAGCTTTTACCATTGATTGAGGTCACGAACCTTAAACCTTGGTTTTATCATTGCTTGACCACACAATCCTCAAACCAAAGCTTGTCATGCGTTTAGCATCTTACCCACAAATAATTCGTAAGTGAATAATATTAAACGTAGGTGTGTACAAGATTATTTTGGTGAATTTTACAATTCTATACTTCCATAATTACAAATTATCCTCATTGACAAAGAACTTTCTCGAAGAAGCGCTTGGGCTAAAACATTAGTAAGAAAAAGTAAAAAGAAAAGTTTAGAGAGTGAGAGAGTGAGAGAGTGAGATATGTTAAAACATGATTCTGGATGATTTGAAATGAGGTAAGGGACCTCTATTTGTGCGCTAGAATTTGGCTCAAAATGGAAATTGATTTAATATTCTATAAGACTTCTTAATCATGAAGCACTTAATGACAACCAATTCGATACCCTAAATACTATCAATTGTAACTTCAATTAGGAAAGAAAATATATTTGAAGTTGTCATGGTCGCTTGGAACTCAATTTTGAACTGAGCCAATTGATTATGTCTGTGTGATAATCGACTAGTAAAGGAAGAAAAAAATCCATAGCTATTTTGACCGCTCTTAACTCATCTGGCACAACTTCAAGACTTTTTTGAAGATATTTTCCTTAGGGAAAAGCAAACTCATTATAAATAGATAGAGTAACCCGTATTTTGAATTAACGAACCAACTCAGAAAGAGAATTTCACAGAATTTGCAATCGCAAATAAATAAAGATTTTCAACCGTTTATGGACAAACAGAAACTTTGCAGAAATTTTAATCTCTTTTCTTCTTAACTTTTTCTTCTTTGCATCGTTATTCTGTAGTGATAACAATCTTTTTCATCAAAATTGATAGAAATTCTCCATAAATTTTGATGGATTTCCAACCTCATTCAGATTGTGATGTATTATTAATATTTAAAAATTATCATCTCTATCATCAAAAATTGAAATGTTAATTAAAAAATAATAAATTCTATAATTAGCAAGTTATGTTACCGCTTTTGTAAATGTGCTAAAAGAAAAACCACAATACATTATTATACTTAAAGAGAAATTTAATAAAGATTCTAAATTTAGAGAACGTATTTTACAACTCTTTAAAAGGCAAATATATTTGTGATAAAAAAAGGCAAAAATATTTAATTAGTTTTAGCACAATTTACACTTCATACACTATAAAGGTGTCAAAAAATATTTATTTATTACATGCAATTAAATAAAAATATGACTAAAACTTCCAAATTTGTGTATGCTATGATTTTAGTTCTTTCTCTATTTCTTGTTGCAAAGTGCATTGAGCTTGAGGGTAATTTATTTTTTCAGCCATTTAAAAATTTTCTCTTTAGTTTACAATTTGTATATAATATTCTAGTAACATTATTTTATTGTTTTTTCATTGCAACAGTAATGGAATGTAAAGAGGATGATGATTGTCCAAAAGTTAATACATTTCTCAAGTTCAGATGCATTTACAACAAATGTGTCTATAGTATAAGAAAGTTTGATGAGTATCAAAACTAAGAGAGTACACTTACTTCATGCATTCAAGGAGGAATAATTTTTTACTGCTAGAAACAAATATTTACTATATTTTGCTAGAACAATTCATAGTTGTTATTTATTTATTATGATGGTACTCGATAATTGTATTGTTTTTATTTATTTTTATTTTTGGAATTTCATAGACCTTGCAATCCTAACTTTGTACTCTAAGATATTGGAATTAAAATGAAACATGGAAATAAAGGTTATTATATAATATATTTTTCTAATTTTGTACATGAATTGTATTGGAAAACTTCAAAATATAAATTTTGGGGATGTATGTTGAAGGTGTAAATAAATTTGTATCTTATAACTAAAAAAATTAAATATTGATTACATTAATTACATTATGTACAATAATTTTATTATTTAACACTTTTTTTTATACTCTACGTCATGTTTTGTTTCTTCCACCTAATAATTCAACAAACATTTAACTTTTATTCACTACAAAATTTTATTTAATAAAATTCAACACTATATCTCACTATCATTCACAACACATTAAAAATTTAAACATTCACAACAATCAAAATATTTTACAAAATATTTTATAGGACTTCACTTTCTCCTCATTCAACATATTGAATGTTTTCAACACCAAATAATTCACTTCACTTTCAACACCTCATTCTACACCCCATTACAAATATTCAACTATTGAATTTTGTTTTCAATACCCCTATTAAACTTACAAAAGTTATGCACGACAATTCTATGAAAACTTATGAAAAAGGCATAATGCATATGCCAAAACATAGAATGCATTAAGACTAAATATAATCATTATAATAAGGGTTTATAAATACATTACTAAGATCACTTCTAACTATAACATAACTGTTTATTTTACACATTTTATTAAGAGCCCTATTACTTTTTTTATGAAGTTTACATTTTCAGATTTTTACTTTGAAGTAATATATTATACTAAAATTTAGTGTTTTATTTTATATTTCTCAACATTATATTTTTTTTAGTTTACATTTATGCAATTTACTTTATTTAGTTTATGAATTTCAATCAAGTCATATATGTTTTCCACTTTAATTTTTAATTAGCTTAAATAGTATATTTGCCCATATAAATTAGCGTATTTTCTATTTTAGTCTCTAATATGTATTTTTTTTAAATAGTCTTTGAATGTTAAATTTTTGTAGTTTTAGTTTTTAAGTTCAAAATTCACAAAAAGATCTACAAGTTTTTTGCGGATTTTTCAGCAAATTTTTCTACGAATTCAAAATATATAAGTTTCTTGTGAATGTTTATGTGAATTTTAATTTTAAGGACTAAAACAAAAAAAAAACAGAACTATTTAAAAAAAATAGATTTGAAACTAAAGCCAAAAATTCGCTTACTTACGGAGACCAACATATTATATAAGTCTTTTTTATTTTATTAAAGGTAATTAATTTAATAAAAAGAAAAAATGAGGGGATGTAAAACCTAACTATTTTAAAAACTAGCAAAAATGATAATTGAACATGCACAATCTAACTCTTGAAAAAACTTTCAAAAGCACAAATAAATAGTAAATTTCACCAAGTGTCATAGTCAACAAAAAATGTGTGTTGGATAATTTATCTACATGTGTACTTTCTTTTCTAAAAATATGAAATATCTTGAGTCTAAATTTCTTTTCTAAAAATATGAAATATCTTGAGTCTAAATGAGTGTTTAGCGTGTAAAGTATTCTTTCTTTTATTAAAAGATGTCACGAGACACTATTCAAATTAGAAAATGCATGAATGTCTAGCATTGAGTCAATTTTGAGTCAAATATTTCTCTAATTCTTCCGGTTTGCATATTTGATAGCAAGCATGATTCCAAGCAATTAAGCTTAAAAGGAGATGCAAACTTCAATCTTAGATGAGAAAGCTCCCACGAATTTTCTTAAATCATCCCTAAATATGTCATCACAAGTTAATACTCTAGGATTTCCTCATGAAGCCTCATTCGTGTTGCAGAAAATCTAATTATGACTAGGAAGATACCAATTAACTTGTATGTTTTTAGGTGTTGGGGAGGTCGACATTTGATGTCAAAGTATTTGATAGTTGTAAACTCGTGATTTAAAGAGTACATGTGCCTCGTGAAAGAATAGATTTCAATATATACCAATTGAGAATGTCTCTATTAAAGTCAATGTTTACATTTTAAAATATGATATCATTTCTTGTGTGTCAAGTTTTTCAAAGTATTATTATGATGAGAGTCGTGATGAGATATGCAAAGTCTCAACACTTGACAATATTGTTGACCAACTGACAAAGCCTTTTTCACAACATGAACATGATGACCACACTAGATCTATGGAGATTTGGTGTATGTCAGATTGATTCTAGTACTAGTGAGAGATTAGTTATGCAAGCCTTACAGGTCATTAGTTTAATTAGAACTTAGACTTATGTTGAATTATCTATTTTATTATTATTATTATTATTATTAAGGTATTTTTTATTATGTTTGTTTTTTCAAAGTAATAACGTCCTTGGAGTAGCTAGTGTGTTTGATGAAATATTAAGTATGACTTAATTATGAGACCTCATTAAACATAAAAATATTATTCTTAAATTATATGTAGCCAAACTTTATTGTGAAGTGGAATAACATTAAACATTGAGACTATTATGTTGATAGACCGATGATCACGTCTCATGGATAAACATAAACATTATCACAAAAAGATTTTGTCAGATTACATGACATTTTCGTAACTTGGGTAGAAGTGATGTGTTTCTAGATATTTTTCAATATTTATTATATTAAATGTGTGATTTAATATAATTGTTAACGTCACGAGAGCCTAGAGGGTCAGACACATAAGAACATATTTATAGGAGAAAGTAAATAAGTGAACTTTATTTGATTGTGCGGTCTTTCAATGCACTAACGTTAATTAGAGAAATGCGATACATCATAAGATATAGTGTACTTAAGTGAAATATGAAACACTATAAGGTGTGGTATACTTAAGTAAAATAAGGAACGTAGTAATAGTAAGACATATGTACTTTAAGTGAAATACGGAATAATATAAGATATGGTGCACTTAAGTGAAACACAATACAAGAGATGGTGGACCGTCATGAATATTTTATCTTAGGCCCACATAATAACCATGATATTGGCTCACTCACCTACAATCATGTAAGATGCATGAAATACCTTAAATAGGGTTCAGAGAGTCATAATGAGTTCTTGACACATAGGAGACATCATCAAATCATGATATTTCCTCAAAGGTGAATCACCCACAACGGTCTCAAATCAAGTGGAGTAGTACTAATCAAAATAGAGGAAATAACATGAAGACTCAACGCATCTCATTAGATCAAAAGCGTGTGCACGTGTATGTGCGCGTGTGTATGTGTTCTCTATTAATCGTGTTTTTTAATAAGGAGTTGCCTCTTCTTTAGATTTTGATAAAGTTATAATTTTGTTATGGTGGAGGCCTAAATTTTTTATAGCGTGTTTTAATTATGATCTTAATTAGTGGTGGTTTAGCCCTTATTTTTATTTATTATTTTCTAGTTGCATTATGTAAAATTAAACATGATAAGGGTAGAAATAAAAAATATTAGAGAGAGTCTTAAGATAGCACTAAATTAAAAAAAGGATTGTTGAAAAATAAATTTAAAAGATTTAAATATGTAGAGCAAAGATGATAGACTCTATTATAAGGAGAGTATATCAAATAAAAATTATTCAAACTATTAGAAATGAAGGAAGACCTTAAAAAATATATAATTAAAAATCACTATCTTCAAGGAAAGACAAGAAAAAGAAAAACGGAAAAGGAAAATAAAAGTAAAAAAAAATGTGAAAGAAATAAGTAAGAGACAACTAAATAAATTTAAAAGATAAAGAAAAAATGTGTACCATAAAAACAAAGAGAAAAATCACCTAAAAATGATGGGTAAAAGAAATTCAAGGAAAGACAAGAAAAAGAAAAATGGAAAAAGAAAATAAAAGTAAAAAAAATGTGAAAGAAATAAGTAAGAGACAACAAAATAAATTAAAAAATAAAGAAAAAATGTGTACCATAAAAACAAAGAGAAGAATCACCTAAAAATGATGGGTAAAAGAAATGAAGAGAATGAAACTAATAAAGACTTTATTATTTTAGATATTACTTCCTCTATTTTATAATGAGTGATTTATTTTTAAAAATAAATTAAAAAAATAATTTTTTTAATTTATATGACAACTAGGGTCTGATTTATTTAGTACACAAATGAGTAAAATATAAATTATTATTTGTGTGTATTTTTTATTTTATTTTAATTAGTTAAAAATTCTTTAACTAGTGTGAGTCCACTTGTTGTTGTTCAGTTGAATGTTGTATGGAGAGCATTTTTAAATTCCGCTCTTTTATCATTTTCAATCGACGCAGGAGCAAAATGTTATGGATTCACGAGTTATCACCCAAATTTGGCGGCTCGTCAGTTTGGTCTTAGCCAAATATTATCGAAATCACTACTAGAAATTTCGTCTTTAGTGACCGAATTAGTGACCAAAATTTCTTTAAAATCGGTCACTATTCGATTTAGCAACTGAAAAAGCGACCAATTAATTGCGGTAGAAAAAACACTAGTCGCTACTCATTGGCGACGATTTTAGAGATCGATATTTAACGACCAAACTTACGACTGAAGTTAGTGACGGAAGTTAGTGACCGAAATATTATTGTTTCATGAAATATATTATTAATTATCGGTCACTAATTCGGTCTCTATTTTATGTTTTAAATATGATATTTTAATTATAAATTTTTTTTTCCTTTTTACAAAAATACAAAAATATAAAACATAATTTTTTTTATTATGATATACTTTGAACTCTAACACAAATATGTACCTGGACCAAATTAATATTTCACCTTTATAGAACATGTTTTCAATATTTTTTTAAAAAAATATTTGTTTATTTTTAAATATACATAAATACATTAAAACCAGATACATTGATATACATTGTTACATTGATATACTAGTTTATATAGTACAAATTATTTTATTATGATACACTTCAAAACTTCGTCAGAGGACTTATGAAATATTGCACATTCCACCTTCATATAATATCTTGCAAACCAAAATTCGAAACCCTGCAATGAATGTCTTGCCAGCCAAATCCAAACTCTCTGCAATGAATATCTTTTCAACCAAATCCAAAATATCTACCATGAATGCATTGCCAACCAAATCCAAAATCCCCTGCAATTTATGCGTTCATCTTTTCTTGAGCAAATCAAATACCAAACAATAGAAAAAGATTCAGAAAGTATGAAACGTACATACTCAAAATTTCAGTGTGATGTATCTTCAATGAAATAATACCTTACAAAATAGGTTCTATAATTTGTATATTAAAAACCAATTAAAAATAGAAAAATTAACTACAAGAGAAAAAGAACAAATTAATCTACTGCAGTATTTTATTAACATGCAACACATTCAAACGAACAAAAACTTAGGATCCTATCAAAGATAATGAACAAATTATTATCTGCAGTCAGATAGTTGTAATACATGTTATTTTCCCCTTTTTCAACAATGACAATTCAAGTAATCTACTTTTAACTTTTACTTTATGCATTTTATATTATATATATACTTATTATTTTCTCTTTTTGGTTAAAAAGTACTCTAAAAGCATTGCTATATAATCCTCCTTCCTACTCTCACAGTTATATTTGTATGTCTCTTTGCATAGGCATTCATTAACATATTGATTTCCTTGCATTATAGTAATTGATTTCTTGAATTTTCCGCAAATCAAAATCATTGCTTCATCATTGTTAACGAATCACAAAACTTTTTTTTACTGATATATGTAGAGATCATTTGAATAAGTTAGAATAAGTTAAAAATATATATATATATATATATATATATATATATATATATATATATATATATATATATATATATATATATATATATATATATATATATATATATATATATATCATAAACTCATGGTGTAACTTTTCGGTGTAATTTGATCTCTCTCTATATATATATATATATATATATATATATATATATATATATATATATATATATATATCGGCTCACTAACCTACAATCACATAAGATGCACGAAATACCTTAAATACGGTTCATAGACATTTTTTTAAAGGTGAATCACCCACAACGGTCTTAAATCAAGTGGGGTAGTACTAATCAAAATAAAAGAAATAACATGAAGACTCGACGCGTCTCATTAGATCAAAAGCGTGTGCGCGCATGTGTATGTGTGTTCTCTATTAATCATGTTTTTTAATAAGGAGTTGTCTCTTCTTTAGATCTTGATAAAGTCATAATTTTGTTACGATGGAGGCCTAAATTTTTTATAACATGTTTTAATTATGATCTTAATTAGTGGGGGTTTAGCCCTTATTTTTATTTTTCATTTTTTAGTTGCATTATGGAAAATTAAACATGATAAGGGTAGAAATAAAAAATATTAGAGAGAGTCTTAAGATAACACTTATAATTAAAAAAAGGATTGTTGAAAAATAAATTTAAGGAGAGTATATCAAATGAAAATTATTCAAACTATTAGAAATGAAGAAAGACCTTAAAAAATATATAATTAAAAATCACTATCTTCAAGGAAAGATAAGAAAAAGAAAATAATAGTAATAAAAAAAAAGTGAAAGAATTAAGTAAGAGTCAACAAAATAAATTAAAAAATAAAGAAAAAATATGTACCATAAAAACAAAGAGAAGAATCACCTAAAAAAGATGGGTAAAAGAGATGAAGGGAATGAAACTAGTAAAGACTTTATTATTTTAGATATTACTTCCTCTATTTTATAATGAGTAATTCATTTTTAAAAATAAATAAATAAATAATTTTTATTTATAAGACAACTAGGATCCGATTCATTTAGCACATAAATGGGTGAAATATGTGTATTTCTTATTTAATTTCAATTATTTATAAACTAGTTTAAAAAATGGAAAGCAAATTGTCATATAGTAGTTAATATTATTTAATTTTAATTATTTATAAACTAGTTTAAAAAATGGAAAAGCAAATTGTCATATAGTGGTTAATAAAAGAGATGATGAAGCTAAAACAAAAATTAAGATAGTATATAATTGAAACAAAAATAGGCTACACCAAAGTTCAAACCCATAGTTAATACATTTTTTCATTGTACATATAATAGAATATAAATTATTTTTATTTTTCTTTCAAATGAATATTAGTTTTAATCCTACTCTATAACACTTTAAAAATATACTTACATATTAGTATATTACTCATTAAAGACTTCAGGGTTACCGAATATAAAAGTCTCTTCCAACTTAATTTTTTTTTTACTAGAGATTCTGAATATGAAGAGCAAAGCGCTCGACTATTCCAAATTCCAATAAATAGCAGTGAGCATTGATGATATATTGGTCCCCTCTTTCTTATTTTCTATGATATTAATTACTCTAACTACAGTGAATTATGATATTTAGTAAATAGAATTCAATTTATCATTGCAATTAACATAATTAATCACTATTTTAAAAATTGTACAAAACTCAACCGAAAATGAAGTAAAAATGTAACCATCTTCGTCACTTCCAAATAAACAGTTCCAAAGAATTGTCAATAAAAATCACCAGCATATTCCCCTGATGCAACACGACTTATCCAGCTAATTTTTGTTTCCTGGAAAAATTAGATTAGATAAAAACTCATCCCCTCCAAACTTGTGTTTCCTAACAAAAATATGGTTGAAAATTAAAATAATTAATTCTGCATTTTCCAAGTAGACAATTCATTACATATTAGGTTCTATGTATTATTTTAATTCTTTTCTTGTAAGTTGTACATAATTATTTATTATCCTTGTAAATTGTAACAAAATGATTATAAATTAAGCTTATGTTGAGAGCAATGTATCTCAAGCACATTCATTCATATTTTCTCTCTGTTTTCACATGACATCAGAGCTCCTAATTTAGGGGACTCTACTTCCGTTAATCATTACACAATAAATCTGACTAGGCATTTTTATTCTGTCAAAATCCTTAAATCTTGACTGGGCAACACTTGCTGTCAAGTTCTTTCAATTAAACACTATTTGCTCTTTTCGGTAGTCTTGCACTATTTCGTATGTCTTTCGATAGTTGTCTGTCCAGCTGTTGTTTGTACACCTTTTTCACATCAAAATACACTTTTAACTTCCCACTTATAGAGGGGGAGATTGTAAATCCATTTGCTCAAGGAGGTAGTTCTCAAGTCCAGAATAATCTGTCTGGAGAGTTACAGAGCATCCAGCCTGCTTATTGACTAAATGGAAAAAATTATGTGAAGTGGGCCCAACTTATTCACATTATTCTAAAAGGAAAAGGTAAAGTCATTCACTTAATTGGTACTGGTCCAACAGAGGAGGATCCAACTTTTACTGCATGGGACGAGGAAGACTTAATGATTATGGCATGGCTATGGAACTCTATGATTCCGGAGATTAGTGATACTTGCATGTTTCTTAGCACTGCAAAAGAAATTTGGGATGCAATAGAGCAAACCTATTCGAAGGCCAAAGATGCTGCCCAAGTTTATGATGTGAAGGTCAAAACAGTTGCTGCTAAGCAAGGAAACAAATCTGTTACAGAATATGCCAACCAATTGAAGTCTCTTTGGATGGAATTGGATCACTATAGAGTGATAAAAACTCATTGTGCAGCAGATTCAGCTCTTCTTAAGGAGTTTATTGAACAAGATAGGGTCTATGACTTTCTTGTGGGATTAAATTCTGAATTTGATCAGGTAAGAATTCAGATTTTAGGAAAGCCTCAAATTCCTTCTTTAAATGAGGTTGTTGCCATCGTAAGAAGTGAGTAGAGTAGAAGAAACTTAATGCTAGATACTCCATCTATTGAAAGTACCGCTATGATAGTTGAGAATCTTAAAGGTGGTGGACAAGCAAATGTGGAAAAGAATGGTGAATTGTGGTGTACTTACTGCAATAAACCTCAACATACTCGTGAGAAGTGTTGGAAGTTGCAAGGAAAACCTCCTAGTCGTGGAGAAGGGCAAAGAGGAAGCATTCCCGGAGGTGTATCTCGCAAAAATAATAGGGCTTATGTTGCTGAAAAACTCGAAGAATGTAAGGCAGAATCTTCAAATAATTTTGGATTAAACAGCCTTAATCAAGAAGAGATTAAAAGAATGAAGGCTTTCCTTAATAGCTTGGAGAAACCAAAAGGTACTTGTACTTTGGCGTATTCAGGTATGTTTCCAAATTCATTCGGATTTAATGCCTCAAATATACCTTGTACTTCCCTTTGGATCTTAGATTCAGGAGCCACCGACCATATGACACCTTCATCCAATCACTTCTCCACATATCACCCTAGTCCTAGTAATAAGAAAATTGTCACTGCTGATGGTTCTCTAGTAACAGTGGTTGGTATTGGAGACATCCAAATAACTCCTTCCATTGTCTTAAAAAATGTCCTTCATGTCCCAAAATTGTCCACGAACCTAGTCTCTATACAAAAACTTACTAAAGATTTATCTTGTATTATAATTTTTCACAACCATCATTGTATATTTCAGGACAAGGATTCGGGGAGGACGATTGGACATGCTAGAGAAGGGAATGGCCTTTACTTTCTTGAAGAACCAAATCAACTTCTTACCACAAAGAATCACTTGTCTTTCTCACTAATGTCAGAGTCACATCTCACAAACAAAGAAAAAGTAATGTTGTTCCATTGTCGATTAGGACATCCCTCTTTTGGAGTTATCAAATTTATGTTTCCATCTTTGTTTTCTAAAGTGAAAGATGACGCTATTCATTGTGAAGTATGTGAAATTGCAAAACATAAGCGTGTACCTTTTCCTTTGAATAATAAAAGATGTATTGTTCCTTTTCACCTTGTCCATACTGATGTTTAGGGGCCATCCACTACTCCAAGTGTGTCTGGTGCCCGATGGTTTGTTACTTTCATAGATGATTGTACCCAAGTTACTTGGTTGTTCCTTCTTAAGAATAAATCTGAAGTAAGTGTCGTTCTCCCAGTTTTTTTCTCAATGATTAAAAATCAGTTTGGTGCAAATATCAAAAGAATCAGATCTGATAATGGGAAAGAGTTCTTCAATCATGTCATTACTCCTTTTTGTGAAAAAGAAGGTATAATTCATGAGTCCTCTTGTGTAAAAACCCCACAACAAAATGGAATTGCTGAAAGAAAAAATGGTCATCTTCTTGACCAAACTCGGGCATTGTTGTTCCAAAATAATGTTCCAAAGTATCTTTGGGGAGAAGATGTTCTTACAGCAACATACCTCATTAATAGGCTACCTTCTAGAGTGTTAGAATTAAGGAGTCCTATGGATATTCTTTCGTCCTTTTATCCAAATGTTTCGACCACTAATAATCTTGTCCCACGGGTCTTTGGGTGTGTCTCGTTTGTTCATATCCATAGTCAAGGTAGGGGAAAGCTTGATCCTAGGGCTCTCAAATGTGTCTTTGTTGGGTACTCTACTACTCAAAAAGGATACAAGTGTTACCACCCTCCATCAAAAAAAAATGTTTGTGTCTAGAGATGTTACCTTTCATGAAGGAGAAGCCTACTTCACTCAACCTTATCTTCAAGGGGAATATTTTAGTGAAGATAAGGGTAATTCCCTTGAAACTCTCATTCTCCCTAATCTTGAAATCAATTCTCATGAGTTCAATTGGAGAGAAGGAATGGCTGGAAATGAATCTAAAAATGAGGCATTGGTTGAAGATGGATTTGGGAATGAATCTGGAGATGAAGCAGTGGCTGAAAATTGAAGTGAGAAAGAAGCAGTGGCTGAAAACAGAGCTGAAATTCACAAGTTTGGAAAGAAATTGGTGTATACAAGAAGATTAAAGGCCATTCCCGAAGCAACAGATGTCCAAGAGACCGAACCAAGTCCTTTAACACGGGTAAGTAATTCTGATTTTTCTGTTTTACATGATATTCCAGCCCCAAATAATGAAATAGATGATAACCATGATCTCCCAATTGCCATTAGAAAGGGCGTTAGAGAATGTACAAAAAAGTCACTCTATCCTCTCTCAAATTATATTTCATTTCAAAAAAATTCTCAAACCCATAGAACCTTTCTTGCAAAATTAAATACCATCCAAATTCCCACTAATATTTTTGAGGCATTATCTGATAAAAATTGGAAAGATGCTATGGATGCAGAAATGGAGGCATTAGAGAAGAATAAAACATGGCAGTTGGTTGCTTTGCCGGAAGGCAAGAAACCGGTTGGCTGCAAGTGGGTGTATACTGTAAAATACAAAGCTGATGGAACAATTGAGAGGTACAAGGCAAGACTGGTTGCTAAAGGTTTCACACAAACCTATGGGATTGATTACTCAGAAACTTTTGCGCCGGTGGCAAAGATGAACACGATTCGAGTTATATTATCCCTTGCTGCCAATTATGGGTGGGAATTACAACAATTCGATGTAAAAAACGCATTCTTACATGGAGATCTTGAGGAAGAAATCTATATGGATGTTCCACCCGGATATAGCAAAAACGTTGCTGCCAATTCTGTTTGTAAGTTGCAAAAGGCATTATATGGATTGAACCAGACACCTCGGGCATGGTTTGGAAGGTTTACTAAGGTTATGGCATCATTAGGTTACAAGCAAAGTAATGGGGATCATACCCTGTTTATTAAACACTCTATTTCAGGGGGAGTAACAATGTTGTTGGTGTATGTTGATGACATTATTGTAACAGGAAATGATTGGAAGGAACAACAAGTCTTGACTCAACATTTAGCAAAAGAATTTGAAATTAAAACCCTTGGAAGACTGAAGTATTTTTTAGGAATAGAGGTGGCTCACTCAAAAAGGGGTATTTTCATATCTCAACAAAAGTATATCATAGATCTGCTCAAGGAAACAGGTAAGCTTGCTTGCAAACCTGTGGACAGTCCTATTGATCCAAGCCATAAGATGGGTAATGTGGAAGACGATGCGGTAGTGGATAAGGAAATGTATCAAAGATTGGTTGGGAGATTAATTTACCTTTCCCACACTAGACCAGATATTGCATTTGTTGTAAGTGTGGTTAGTCAATTTATGCACAATCCAAAGGAAGTTCATTTACTTGCAGCTCATAGAATTTTACAATATCTCAAGGGAACTCCAGGAAAAGGGATTTTGTTCAAAAGGAATGGAAGTGCTACTCTTGAGGCATATATAGATGTTGATTACGCGGGTTCGACTACTGATCGGAGGTCGACTACAGGTATTGTACATTTCTCGGAGGAAATCTCGTAACTTGGAGAAGTAAAAAGCAGAATGTTGTGGCCCGATCCAGTGCTGAAGTTGAGTTTCGGGCTATGGCACAAGGTATTTGTGAATTACTTTGGTTGAAGATTATTTTAGAGGATTTGAAGATTAAATGGGATGGACCTATGAAGCTCTTTTGTGATAATAAGTCAGCAATTAGTATAGCTCACAATCCAGTTCAACATGACCGAACAAAACACATTAAAGTGGATAGACATTTTATCAAAGAGAAGCTTGATTGCGGTTTGATTTGCACTCCTTATGTTCCTTCACAAGGTCAACTTGCGGATGTCTTTACCAAAGGATTGAGCTGCCCAAATTTTGAAAAAGTTGTGTCCAAGCTGGGAATGGAGAATATCTATTCACCAGTTTGAGGGAGAGTGTTGGAAATTAAAATAATTAATTCTGCATTTTCCAAGTAGACAATTCATTGCATACTAGATTCTATGTATTATTTTAATTCCTTTCTTGTAAGTTGCACATAATTATTTATTATCCTTTTAAGTTGTAACAAAATGATTATAAATTAAGCTTATGCTGAGAGCAATGTATCTCAAGCACATTCATACATATTTTCTCTCTATTTTTCACAAATATCAATGGGAAAAAACTACAATGTAGAACCCTCTGAAGTTTCTGAACTAGTTTATACAAATTTAAGTTTCTGAACTAGTTTATACAAATTTAAGTTCCAGTAGATAATTGCTTTCGGCAAAATCATGCACTGATCGATATCCCCGTCCTCCGCCATCTTCAGATTTGACATCTTTATTATTTAATCTTCTACGTTTATCAGCATCCTAGTTGAACATCAAGAAATAGAAGCATGTATAATTAGGAAAAGAAAAAGGATAGCAGTACAAGAATAAAAAAACCAACTATCCAAAGAAACTAAGCAGTACATATTAAACTCAATTAGGATGATGTTATGAAGTTCAAGTAATAGAGATTCACCTGTAAAAATTCTAGCATTTGCTCTTCAATTGTACCACGCATGGCTAATGTTTCCACGTGAATAGGACGAGAAGCACCCATACGATGGGCACGACTAATTACTTGCTCCTCCATACTGACAAGGTTTTACTCAAGTTAGAAGAAAATTAAATTGGACAAAAGTGAAAGTTTTAGTCAAAGTAGGAGCATTCGCCAAATTGGGAAAAACATGAATCGGTTTAATGTACTAACCTTCTGTCCCAAATTGGCTCCATTAGAAATACATGTGTAACAAAACTCAAGTCAAGACCCAATGCAGCACTCCCATCCATCAGAAGTGCCATACAACTCGAATTATGCTGGAACATGGCTAATGACTTTTTCTGTATAAGACAAAAGTGAATTAACCAAAGATCAGAAGTGCATACAACTTGAATCATTCTGGAACATGGCTAATGACTTCTTCTGGTACATTTATAAGTTCAGAAAACACAAATAAAGAACATGAGAATTCTGACTTTATACCTTGTGGCTAGAATGCATTGGGTTGTACATTCCAGTATATTTGATACCATTAATAGTCAACTGGAGAAATAGAAATTTAAATTAAAAGTTTAATCGTTTGCAACAGGATAAAATATTGTACATTTGCAAATGGTTGGTACTACACAAAAAGCACCTGCTGTTCAATGACATGTATATGCTCAAGAAACTGAGAAAATATCAAGACTTTTTCAGGGACCACGTTGGTGCCAGTCCTACTTGTAGAACATTCCTGGAATGATGATTCGGCATGTCTTGTGAGCAAAGGAAAACTATTCTCAATATGCATTGAATTATTGCTACTGTCCATATACGAACTCGTTTCTTCATTAGTTCCTTGCAAAGCTTTCAACCTCTTAACAAGATATGCAACTTTACTACTAGAAGTCGATTGCCAATCAGGATCCCACGTATCCTGTTCATTCAACAATCAACACGACATGTTTAGCACGATTGAAAACTTCTAAATAATAAACAAAACCAAAAAAAAACAACTGAATGCCAACTGATTCTGCAATCAGAAAACATGCCTGCTTATATGAAGGTTGTAACTCAATAAGATCTTTGGGTACAGACCACTTTGGGTTAGGATTTTCTGGCCTCGCCATTGTATCAGGACTCTGCATCTCATATAAGTTATCACAGCCAGGATATGTACATTTTGTCTTATCTAAGGAAACACAACCAAGACACAACAGATGTCGACATGGAGTAATGAGAGGAAGGCGGCACCATTCCTTGCACCTACACAATTCATTAAATATTGGTAATAAATTATGATGATGACAATAAGCGACTATGACCAGAAGAAAATTAAAGAGTAGAAATATCAAAATCCAAGTATTACCTGACACAGTGACCACCAAACAGGAGACTGTATCTTATGGAGGTATACTCCCCTGAATTAGAATCTAAACCATTTTGTACTAAGAGATCCATTGCTTCCTGAATATCTTCTCCAGCATGTGTAACTTTAATATGTCCAGCAACACAGCATGAGAGCCTGACATTTTTTAAAGTTTCACTTCGAAATTTCCACTGTTTTGGATTCAGTAGACTCTCCACATGTGAAGGGTCATTCCAATCAGCCATCAATATATTACGCCGAACAGTGAGTACCAATTCATTGTAACTTCTAGCGTGTTCCTCGTTAAAATCGAGTAAAACAACTTTCTTGATGCATGGTGGAATACTTTTTAAATCTACCTTTCTAGCACTAATAAGGCATTTCTGAAGTAAATGCAACAGACGAGACCGGCCTTCTTCCATCTCTGCCTCAAACGGCCTAAGCACGCCGGCATCCCATGACTTTTGATTCAGCCCATAAGCCTCTTCATGAAGGAACCTTAGCAATGGTTGTAGATGCGTAAGTTGGCTGTTCGGAGTGTTAGGCGTTGGAGTTCCAGTTAGTATCCATCGATTTGAAGCAACCAGTGAAATAGCCATTTGCAACTTGTTTGTTATGCTCAGACTTGAGCCAAGAGTATGCCCTTCATCTAAAATTATCCTAAACCAATGCACTTGCATTAGAGCACTCTTCTTACGTGGCCCCCATTCTGCACTCAAACGACTAAATGTAGTGATGACAACATCATAATCCCAGGCAAGAGAGTGTGCAGATGGTTTCTGATGATCTTTCCAAACATAAACCTGCAATTGACCAGGACTAACATGCTTTTCTATTTGAGCTTTCCAATGATCAACCAAGTTTGCAGGAACAACTACCAAGGTTGCTCTTGACAAGTATAACCTAACCAAATCTAATGGCTCACATAGAGCCATGCCAAGGGCAGCCACATCAAAAGTCAAATTGCTAAGATTCTTTGGATAGAACCACCTGCATACACCTTTCTCTACTCTCTTTATGAGGCCAAATGCTTTAAATATTTTGTGGTATGGGTTCGAAGTCCCATTAGACAAAGTGTGTAAAATAGGACCCCGTATACCACTTGTTTCCATTACTGCAAGCTTGTCCATCGAAATTTTCGTCAACCAAATCAGGGCCTTCTTTGTCTGAGAATTTACCAATGAGCAGTATTCCTTAAGCACACTGGTGAAAAATGATACGTTTTGTTTCTCACCTCCAGGAGTTCCTTTCAAATGAAATCCTCGCAAGTAAGTTATCTCACAGCTATTCTGAATATACTGCTCTGGGACTCTACAACTCTGATATAAAGGGTCGGTGTTCATACTACAAAACCATGCTGCACTAGAATTATCCAAACTATTGTCTGCAAGCTTTCGCCATTTGTGACAAGCATCACATTGAATCCAATTATCACTATATTCCAAACAATCAGCTTTACGCTTCCCGTTCCACTTGTAGCTCTGCCCACTAACATTTGAAGTACCAACAAGCTTGTTTTGAGACATATGGGATGCAACATCCGATCCATGTTTTGTTTTAATTGGTCCTTTACCAACTCTTCTTTCTTTGGAAACCATAGCTTCCTCGTCATATGTGAAATGTAGATTTTTCTTTACTCGGCTGAAACTTCTAGTGCCTCGACTAGCAGGAGTATATTCCTCAAAGCAGACATCTACAGGTGATTTGTTTTCACCTACAGAACATGAATCACGAGATTTAGTGAGTTCCTGACAAGGATTTAACAAGTTTGCTCTTTGGGAGGAGTAACCGTGGTTCTCATTATTTTTACCTGTATTTTGGCAGACATCCCTCTTACCCATGATAGTACAACTAGTGATGTTATTACCACCGATCTCATAATAGCCACATTTTTGGGTAGAGTTATGTTGACACCAGACTACTTGTGATCCATCTGGTGGATCCGCCAATGTACATTGTGTCTTTGTGATAAGAGAAAGAGCTGTTACAGTCTTACCCAAGCCAGGCTCGTCACAAAACATTCCTCCGCGGAAATCTTTGATGGTAGGAGCTTCCCCGATGACTATATCACCAGATACAGTATTTACATGAAAACTAAAGCCATCGTCAGTTGAAAGAGCTACATATAAAGGATGTAGCAAAAGTTCAGCATTTCGCTCACGGTGCAACATCCACTCAACTGCTGCCTGCTGATGAGGAAACAGATTTAACTTTGTACAAGGCATTATTGAAGCAGCCAAGGATCTTAGATGACTACACGTTACAGAAACCCTAGAGAGGTCCTGTGGGCCCAGGGAAGATATAATTTTAATTAATATATCATCAGAGATCTCCCAAATCCCAGATTCGCAAGTGTTGTCCATAGGTATTATCTTGGAACTATTAATCTGTTGTTGTTTTCCTATACAAGGTGAAGGTACTGTCTTAAAAATTTCATGAAGTTCAAATAGCCTTTCCCTTGAAGAGTCTCTCACAGGGGAATGGAGCTTGCAACCTAGTACATGGCAAATAGAAAGGTTCCAAATGCTCTCATTTTCTCCATGATTCTTCCTAAAGTAGTCTGGATCAGAAAGCATTGATCTTCTCTTATCCCAATCACACCTGCATAGGCTCTTAACTGTTAGAAAACTATGATGGTCAAAGCTATAAAGTATATTCACAGAGGAAAATGACACAGGAGATCAGTCAATTTATATATTATTACAATTCAACACACGTTTAAGAATACTACTGAATGCGAAAGACTGCCTCAAGAACAGTGATTAAAGAATCAAAATGAAAAGCATTCAATGAAAAGTACAGACTTCAAGTTATCAAACAAATTACTATTAAAAATGTGCTTCTCAATAAATATTTTCCATTTTTTTATTCATTCATCAGTTCCCTCTTTAGCAAGGAACCTCATAGTATTTAAACTTCACTTATCCGTCTTACAAGTGTCTGACACCGCTAAGTTAAATAAGTAAATCACATTATTTCAAAACAGAAAGTAAAACCTAAAGCAAATCAAATCAATTCAATTAAATTCGGTAACCGGAGCGAACCTCAAATGTCGAAAAACCGCGCCGGCAACCGAACCAGATTTCGGAAACTGCCAACCAGACCAAACCTGAACCGGAAGATAAACATCCACAATCACCACAACCCTAACCCTATCCAAAACCTCCACAACGCACAAAACCCTGGCATCAATATCCAAACACTTCCGTACAAGCAACGCGTAAATCTGATTCACAACACTAAGGCTCCCGTTCACCGCACCAATCTTCTTCCTCTTACCGCTCTTGCATTCTTCCGAATCAGCGATAGGGACCAAAACGACGCCGTTTTGAGTGCGGAATCCAATGGAGGTTCCGTCGTTGAAGATCTCGCAGCGGTCGTTGAAACGCGCGTCGTTGAAGGTGTGGGGAGGGGAGAGTGTGAGGACGGTTGAGAGGAAACCGGAGAGTTTGTGATTCGGAATGGAATCGGCGGTGGACATTGAAAGAAAATGGATTTGGATGAATCTTTGATGAGAAAGAGAAAAATATGTGGAAGAAAGAAAAACGGTGGGAGATGAAAAGAGTCAAAAAAAATAACCGTGGGAGATGTGGGGGATGGAGTGGGGGCGACTTCGACTGCGAGAATATGCATACCGATTAACTTAGGCTTTATTTTTGAAATACCTATTTTGTAATTTAGTGATTTTAAGCATATTTTAATGTCGAATAAGGTATATTTATCTTAAAAAATAAATTAAACTTTTTTAATATTTTTGATAAAAATAAAAAATATTTTTAAAACTAAAATAAACGACCCAAAAATAATTTCAATTTCAATATCTGAATACACCCCACTTATAAAATTTAGATTTTAAAATATAAATATTTAAATATTTTTATTTTATTTAATATCTCAACTTTTATTTAATATGAATATTTAAATGTTTGCTCAAGCGATTAATGTGAACAATAATGTTTGTCACATTTTGACTTCTCAACTTCCTCAACCTTATTTGAAGAGAGACAAAATCTCAATAATAACTCTGGAGGAGGAATACCTTGTTCGAATAAAACCTTGCAAACACAATTTTTATGGGCGTGTTCTATAACATAAAGGGTCAACTCCGTTGAATGTGGTTACCTTGAATGACAAGTTGTCTTCTCTTTGGTCAAGCATTAGTCGTCAGGGCGTTACCTCTATAGGCAAAGGATTTTATGAATTCTCTTTTTCATTTCTCGAGGATGCCAAGCGTGTTAGGTATACAACTTCGTCGGATCTCAATCTGGGTATCCTGAAACTTTTCCCTTGGTTTAGAGGTTTCGACCCTAGTTCTCAAAAAATCACAATTGCCCATGTTTGGATTAGGTTTTTTGGTCTAGCTCAGGAATATTTGAGGTCAACATTCTTTTTGTTATTGCAAGTAGTGTTAGTACTACAATACGCACTTATAATTTTGTTGTTAAACCTATATTTGACAAGACCTTTGGTCATTTTGTCCATGTCTTAGTTGATATGGACCTTTTTTCATCCTTAACTTGCAATGTCCCGGTCAAAAACATAGATTATGCTTTCTTTGTAGACATTGAGTATGAAAATATTCCATTTTTTCGTTTCATGCTTGGTCATGCCTTAGATTCCTGTAAAAAATTGAATCCTAACTCCAAACCAAAAGGTACTACTTTTCCTAAAATCAAAACTAGTGTTCTTGTCCAAAATGGAAACATTTCAGTTGACAGTTCTACTTTCAAGTCTTCTAAACTTGGTGCCAAGAATCCTACCATTAATATGGAAAAGAACAAGCTAGTTGATCTTAATTTATTAGTTGTTGTCATCCTTAGAAAAGGTAAAAATGCTTGTTTTAAAGGTGTCTCTAAAGCTAGTGGAGTGTCCAAATCTCCTTTTTGTACAACAAATTTGCAATTATAGATAAAGTGGTTTAAGAAGAAGAAAATTATAATGAAAGTTATCTTGGTCGTGAGTTTGTGGATGTCACAGAACTCATTGACGATGTTGAGGACCACATTATCAATACCCATATGGATAATGACATCAATAATCAAAACTTCTTGCTTTATGCTTAGGCTAACAGGGCTAATAATCTTGATGAAGGTGATGAAGATTCCCTTGATTATCCTGCTAGTTCTCAGGGTTTCACTTTGGTTACAATCAAAAACACAAAAAAGAAATTGAAATCTAGATGCAACTATGAAATCGAATCAAAGTTTAGAAATCTTAAACCTTTGAGATTATCTACTTCTTCTGGAATATTAGGGGCCTTGCTAATGGACCTTCAAGATTTGCTCTAAATTTTTTTATTAGTTATATTCATCCTAATTTTCTCTTTGTTGTTGAACCTTGGATGGATTTTGACCATTTTTCTGAACCTTGGCTTAATAGACTTGGCATCAAGCTCTTCTCTTAACAACAGAGCTGACGGGCTTCCCAACCTTTGGTGTTTTTGCAATTTGATTCATCACCATGTTGTGTTTTATGCTGCTGACCAACATGTGGTCTTTACCATCATTCACTATTTCCATTCATTCACCACCTTATTGTTATATATGCCTCTACCTACTACATTAGAGGAAGAAACCTTTGGTATTCCCTCTTCAATCTTATTGCTTTACGCTCTTTCCCTTGGTACCTCACAGGGGACTTCAATGTTATCTTTGGTGCTCAAGAGCATATGGGGAATTCTTATCTTGCTAAACTTCCTATGGATTAGTTCCAACAGTGGCACATTTCCTCCTTAGTTATAGGAAACAACCTGCACTTGATGGCTCCCCTAACTTTGTGGTATTCGAGCATCATAACGATGTTCTCGATGTGGTTATTGATGTCTATCGTGCCATCGTACGTGGCTAGAAGATGTGGCTTTTCCACCCGACAGGGAGTGGGGTCTCTTTTATCGCTCAGGACAACGGACCCCGAGGATAGTCTTCGTCCCTCTGGACTAGTGAGCGTGATGGAGATGAGTCAAGTCGTGGACACTTATGACGGCACGGGGAGCGTCTTGACCGACTCTCCGACTTGTCTGGCCGCTCGTTGACTTTGTTTCTTTTAGGAACAGGTGATCGTTGCTCCTTTAGTGATGGATTGCGTCCATGCTTCTTGACAACCGCGGGCTCCGACCTTTCCAACTAAGGGTGACACCCCATTGGTCGCTGGGAGACACTTCGAGATTCGTCCCGTTGATGTCTTTGCGGGAGAGAGTCTTTTTGTCGTGGGGATGGGCTGCAAGTTTCAGACCCTTGACGTCTCCGCAAGGGGAGCATGGTCGACGAACTTTTTCCAGGATTCCAATGCGTTCATTCAATTGAAAGATCATAAGGTTTGTCTAATTGATGGCTGCGAACAGGGCCACCATAGTATGGTCCACATTAGCTGGCACAAAAATTTCTTAAAACACTATAAGATTCTCGAATTGTTGGGAGGCATCGTCGGCCACTCCGTGATACAATGAGGAGGCGATCCGTCTATCGCTATGATCACCTTGTTCATGGTTGACTGTCCCATTGTTGTTGAGGTCGCCGCCGCAAATGAAGGTGCCGAAGACTGTTTGGTGGGCATTATCGTCGTTGTGTTGGCTGACCACGATGATCGGTAGGGTATGGAGATGATTTTGCTTTGGTCTGAGTTAGAAAAGGATGGGGAAGGAAATGGTTTCCACAAACGGTGCCACTTATTGTACTAGATCAGAAGGATCTTTAGTGACATGCAACACCTAGACTTCACTATTGTTGGAGAGAATGAGGAGTGTACCGACAAGGTACTCTGATGTCAAAGTAAGGATCAAAGCGAAAAAGAAGGCAAATATATAGTGGATTAATAGAATGAATGAGAATATAATATCTAACCCTCTAGTGAAAAAGAGTATTTATAGTGCCCCAGCGCTAGGCCAAGACCTCAATTATGGACTGAAAATATTCAAGCCCACGGTGAATGGCTATTAGGATCCCACGTAAGTAGGAAGACCATCACATGGTCTTCGTCCTAGTTCAACGATTCTATGATCCCACGTAACGACTATGAAGAGTTCGAAGCGCGTTGGTGACGTGTCTCCGGATGAAAGACACGTGGAAAACATGTCCAGAAAAGACTCAAAGGAGTTTGAACCATAGATTGAGCCAATATCAACACAAAGGTGGATTAGACTGTGTTCGACATTGGGCTTGCTTGGGCCAATCCAGAACAATTATTTTTCTCACTTTATTAATATTATTTTGTGATCAATATTTTTTTGTGATGTTTCGTGACCAATACTTTTCTTTTATTAGATTCTTACTCATTCATAATCATTTATATATTTTGGTTAAATATTCACAAAAAGGCAAAAACAATTAGTATGTTATTTGACAAAAAGGCAAAAACAATTAAATATACGAAAACCCCTCAAATCTTCAAACCTAAAACGCACACACAAGTTGAAAGAAACGACATCGTAGAGAAGAAACAACAGAATGAAAAGAGACAGCGCACTCGCTCGCGTGGCAACCGGAGCCGCCGTTGGTGGCGCTATCGGCGGCGCTGTCGGTGAGTTTTTCACATCCCTATTACCGTTAAGTTTCGCCGCAGAGCAAATCGGAGTTATCTTAGTTGTTACGTTCTTTCCACTGATACAACCTTCATTTTGTTCTTAGGGTTAACCGTGTTTATTTATTTTTGAGAATTTTCTGTTGTATGTAGGTGCTGTATATGGAACTTATGATGCAATTAGGTATAAGGTGTGTATCTGAATTCCAATTTTTATATATATATTTTTTTGTTTCATTGATTTTTGAATAAATGAGTTGGTAAAGGTGAATGCAATTTTTGTTTGTTTGAATTTGTAATTATCTATTTAAATTCTTTTTTAATTAATTAAGAATATAATTAAGATGATTATGTTTTGTGTACTGGAAATCATATAGTGGTAGGCATGGTTTTAAATTGGATTGCGGTTATTGTGGTTGCTGCAATGCGCATTGCGGCCGTTGCAGTGTGAGTTTTGATTGAGAAGAGTTTGAAATACATGGTTAAAAAACACTGAATGTTAATATTTTTTATAAGTAAATTGAGTTTTCGGTTCTAAATTTTGAGTTTTGACGAGCATACTTCAAAAAAACATGGGTTAATTGTCGGATGCTGTTCATAATGTGGAAAGACGTGTGATTTCAAATTACACCGCAATTGTGGTCTTATGCGGTTGTGGAGACTACCGCATCGACAATATTACGTCAGCAATTTAAAACCATGGTGGTAGGTTAGGTTTCAAAGCCGAATTACTTAGTAAATCATATGTATTACTGAATGCAATTGTAGTCTGGTAAAGTGTAATGTGGATTCTAACTGTTTGTCCTGATAAACACGCCATTGCGGCTTATGTTGTCGCCGTGGTGGGCATCCCTTCACGTACTGCCTATGGTAGTTATCGAAAGGTCAGCTACGCCATTTTGTTTAAGTGAAGTGGATTAGAATATAGTAGAAATGGAAGGTGCATTGATAGAACCTTGTCTCTTTACATGTATCAGAGAGATACAAGAATAAAGATGAAGAAATGTGGACACAAGATGACACAGACTTCTGAATGGGTTTGAGAGAACAGGACTCACTTGGGCCTTCCTTTCTCTCTCAATCAATCAATAACTGTCCTTACTAACTCCTCACACCTCATATAATTTCTAGTTACATGTGCGAACACTGCTCGTTGCCTGTTTCTAGTTACAAGTGGTCTCTAACAAGTTGGAATTGGATAAATGAGATCTTATGACCTTAAGCTTCTAGTTCGTGCCCTAAATTCTATGATTTATTTTGCTAAAACATGATCGGTTCAATGTTGAACTAAGGAAAAAGGAGATAGGGCCAGTCTGAAGGCCATGAACTAGTGGGTGGACTGGCCAATGTTGGCATCTCCACCGCCTCTTTACTAAATGACAATTCCATGGTTCTCTTGACTTACTCATGTTTATTGGATAATCATCAGAAAAGCTTTTATATTATAGAGGAATATGCCAATATCACTCTCGATCCTTGTTCCATTCTGAATGCAGTAGCTACCGTGTCTGATTGCTGAGGAAGTGTAATTAAAGAAATGCAAGAGAAAAGTTAAGCTTTGGTATTTAGGGAGAGAAGGTTATAAACAAAAATTATCATAAAAAGAAAATGAGTGAGCTAACCCATCGGCTGACCTCAGCCCAAACCCAAAAAATCAGAATGCAATTGGGTGTGTGGCTTTGCAATTTTTTTTGGTTCAATTGGTACCTACACTGCAAAGTTTATTGGAGCTTGGAAGGTTTATGGATGGCATGTAGAGCCAGTTTCAAATGGGTTCTTCCATTGTGGTTAGTTGCCTGGTAGTTCTGTGGGCGAGTGTCTGTGAGTGGAGTCCGGTGCAGCCCATTGAACGATTCATTGATTCACATGTATCGAGAGGCCAACAGGGTGTTGATGCCCTGGCTAATATAGTTTGTGAGCTAAAGATCGGTTTGGTTCCTTTGAGCAACCCCCCATCCTTGGTAGTTGTTATTTGCTGATATTTTGGAGCTTTGTTTCTTTGTAGTTAATATTGGGATCAAAAAACACACCACTCGACAAATGCGGGTTATACTGAGATGTTCATATGTGGAGACTGTTGCATTTTATCCTAGTGCTTGTTACTTTGGACAAGTATTAGTGATATTGATTCATCCTTTATCTATTGATTTGGATTTACTTTTCAAATTCTCTCACAATGCTTGTATGATTTTCATCTGCAATCCAGAAAAACCTTAATTCATACTACTTTGATGTTGAAACATTGCAGGTTCCTGGATTCCTCAAGATTAGGCATATTGGGCAAACCACTATAGGAAGCGCAGCTATATTTAGCTTGTTTCTTGCAGCAGGAACCTTGATTCGTTCTCACTAGTTTGTCTTGTATTAAATTGTGCAGTCATGGTGATGAGTTTTCTCCAATTGTGGTTTTGTTACCCTTATAGAATTTAATCTTTTCTGTGTCTGAACTAAACTATTATGCTGCTGCATTACTTTTCCTGCAATAAATATTAGACCTTTTCATGAGACTACTATGGTCTCCACAAGAGTTGCTTCCTTTGGATTTAAGTCTGCATTTTCAATCTAGGGAATAAAAGTTGCTTAGCACCTTAGTTCACACTTTGTTTATGGGTTATAGTATTTGTTAGAAAAGCTTGATTGCTGGATAATGTTTCCACATTGCATGTGCTGTTAAATTACCTGCTTGTGAATGTTTAAACAATGAAAAAGGATGATTAAGCAGTTGAATAAGGTTTTTATGTTGCACAATATATTGATGGTGTAATTATCATGTTAATTTTCCTTTTTTTTTCTCCTTGTAATATACTTTATATTTTAACAATTAAGACGATGCAATAATAAGATAATTATATTAATTTAACAATTGAGTCATATTTTGAGAATGACTCCATTATAGTTTTTTGTTAATACTAAGATAATTATATTAATTTAACATTTGAATTGAAAAAATTAATAGTAGTTTCCAATAGTTTCAATTTTATTTTAGGGTGTGTTTGGATTGATGAAATATGATGGACTGGAATGAAATTGAATAATATTATATTTCATTATTTGGATTGGTAAAACATAATGGAATGGAATGTTCCATTCAATTTGGAGCGTAGGAGATGGGATTCCCATCCGTTCCATTCTATTCCGTTAGAGCATCTCCAATGGTGCAACCTATTATTTGGTTCTTTGTGGGACCCATTGATCCACATCATCTTGAAGCAACTCACTTTAATTTTCACTCTAATGGTGTAATTCTAAAGAACTCATATTGAGTCCTACAATTTTACTTTGTATATTAATATTTTATTCATACTAAATTTTATTTGATTTAAAATAATAACCTAAATTATTTAAATTAAATTAATATAAAATAAATAAAATTAAACATAAAATATTAAAATAATAATTAAAATTAATCTCAAATACATGACATATAATTAAAAATAATAAAAATATAATTAAAAACAATAAAAATAAGTTACATAACAAAATTACACAAATTTAATTTCCATCGTCCTCATGTCCAAAACGTTCCCAAATATACTCGACTAGATCTCCTTGAAGTTTGCGATGAACTTGTTTTTCACGAAGAGTTGCTCTTCTTTGTAGTCTTGTTGCAAGATTCGGATGAGGACCGTTAAATGTTTGATCGTTGAGTTGTTGTTACCGCATTATCGTAAGAGTAATCAAAATCACCTCCATATGTATGTCGTTCGTCTTCGACAATCATGTTGTGCAATATGATGCAAGCATATATGGTATGCTTGAGGGTTTCCATGTGCCAAGCACGCTACTGGACCACGTATTATTGCAAAACGAGATTGAAGCACTCAAAATGCCGCTCCACATCCTTTCTAGTGATTCTTGGTGTTGTGCAAATAGTTTTCTTTTCTCCTTGTGGCATCGAAATGGTTTTGACAAATGTAGCCCACTCAGGATATACACCATCCGCTAAATAATACTCCATATTATATGGAGTTCCATTGATTGTATATTGCACACTAGCAGCACGTCCTTCCAAAATATCATTAAACACATTGAATTGGTTTAACACATTAATGTCATTGTTTGAATCTGCAACACCAAAAAATGCATGCCAAATCCACAGGTCTTGCGATGCCACTGCTTCAAGCATGATCGTGGGTTTACCATGATCACCTCGACAAAATTGTCCTTTCCATGCAACAGGACAATTCTTCCATTCCCAATGCATACAATCAATGGAACCTAGCATGCCTGGGAATCCACGCGACTCCCCCATTTGTAAAAGATGTTCAACATCATTGTTATTAGGCCTTCGCAAATACCGCCCCAAATACCTCATTCACGCCTTAAATCTCTAAGCACTCAATTGGTGCTTTCACCATTCGAACATATTCGCTCACAATGTTAGCGAAGATCCATATGCTAACATTCGAATAAAGTGCACTTCGCAATGGTGAAAGACCCATTTTACCAGTTGCATCGACCCTCATTTGAAAATACTCATCATGATTTCCAAGGGTTTCTACGAAGAAATAAATGCCTATGCATTCTAAACCTTCTACGAAATTGGGGATCAGATATACTTGGATTTTCGAGAAGTAGTCGTTGACTAATCGTATATGCCCTTCTTCGCGATTCGATTTATCAACGATCTTCTTTTTCCTTGATGAACTTCGGATTGACCTTCTCGAGCATTGACAACAATAGTTCTTCATCGTGTTGTCCATTAGTTCTTCTTCAATCACCTCCCAAAAAGTTTGTTGAGGTTGTTTGAAGTGTTTGAATCCATTGAAGTGAGGGAATGGTGATATAAAAATGATAAAAGAATGAGAGAAGGATGGTAGGAAAATGATTGAAGAATGAGAGAGGGTGATAGAAAAGTGATTAAAGAATAAAGGTATATATAAGGCTAGTTTGAATAATATTTAATTTGAATAACGGCTAGTTTGAATAATATTTAATTTGAATAACGGCTAGTTTGAATAATATTTAATTTGAATAACGGCTAGTTTGAATAATGGCTAGTTTGAATAATATTTAATTTGAATAACGGCTAGTTTGAATAATATTTGAAATAAAATAAGTACTAAAATGTTGCATCTTATTACAATAGTTGATACATAACAAGTACTACATAATATTTAAATATAATAAATACTAGAACATTGCATATTATTACCATCCATATTTTTCTTTTAGGTTATTACACCGTTTTTCATGAAATTCACGCTGACTATCATTCATCTTAGAAGTGTCTGACATTATGAATTGCATTGCTTCAAACTCCATGTTTTCCTTTATTAATTTGTTTTCTTCCTCCTTAAGTCGTGCTTCAGACTCCATCTTTTCCTTGACTAATTTGTTTTCTTCCTCCTTAAGCCGTGCTAGATTTTCCATTAAATTCATTCTTTTAGTCATTGTATCAGAATTAACACTAGAAGGAGGTTCAGTTGCATTTGTATTTTCCTTTGCCTTACCTTTTCGTTTTGCCGCCTTTTGTCCCATAGGACGCTCCATTGGAGATGATGAGTTAAACTCATAACTTGAAGGTGTCTCGAGTTTGGCGATGCGTGTATGCACCACTAGTAGAATTCTTTGATCTCTTTGAAGAATTTTCGTGGATGCTCCCATCCATTTAGGTTCATCTTTTAAAAGCCTCCATGCATACTCAAGATTGAATGGTGCACCTTCATCTTGTTCAAAAAGCATGTGCATTGACTAAGATATCTTTCTCGATGCCCCACTTTTTTTCCATGAACACTTGTTTGTAACACCCAACAAATTTTTGAACAAGGCTATTTATTCGATGCCATCAAGATTTTAATTGGCCTTGTAGCTTTTCTCGATCGCCCACGATATTGGTTATAATTATCGGTGATTCTTAACCAAAAGCTATCGACTTTTGATCAACTCCACAATTGGATCCTTTGAAACATTGAGCCATGATTGCATAAGAAGTGTATCTTCTTCCCTTGTGAATACCTCTCGAGGTTTTCTTTTAACTGGACGCCTTTGTTCTTTATCAATTGTATTATTTTCAATACCAACTTGAGTTGAAAATTGTGGAACTTATGTTCGGACATAAACCCATTTGGTGTTTCGGGTTCATGATGAGAAAAATTCATCCCATGAGTATTTATTTGTGGTCTAAAATACATATTTGGGTTGTTTGGTGACGAAAAAAATACGGTAGAATTTGTTGGTGGTGGGGGAAATTGAGAATTTTGAGGATTAGAATTTTGCTGATTTTGTATGAGATGGAACATAGATTGTTGAAAATTATATTGGTTAGGATCCATTTGACCTTAACAATAATAATTTGAACAAATAAAATAAAAAATTTGGTAAAATATATGATCAATTGAAGGCTAATAAGATGATAAAATTGTGTGAGAGAAATAAATTTATGAGATACAATTTGAAAAATATTGGGTTCTATTTATAACCAAACAAAATATTTATAAAAAAAAACAAAAAAGAAAAAGTAAAAGAGCCGTTAAACAACAGCTATATTTTTAATATTATTTTAATGTATTGTACCGTTGCATTACAATTTACTTGCAGCATGCGTGGTGAACTGTGTTTGTTAAAAAAATTGGACAGCTGGCGGACGAAACGCTATTTGCTTGGCGTTGGAGATGGTCTTATGTGAAATAAAAAATAAAAAATATTATCTCCATTCTATTCCGTTCCATTCTATTCCGTTATGTGAAATAAAAAATAAAAAATATTATCTCCGGTGTTTCAAAATAATTGTCTATATTTGTCCCAAAATATTTTTTATTTTAAATTATCAATAAAGTTTTATTTTTAATTTTCTAATTATACATACCAATAATTGTTTTCATGAAAATAAGAAATTATGAAGGTTTTTACAAAATTATTCTTTGCTAATGACATGGAAGATAAATTTACTTAACTAAAAGGAGAAAAAATAGTATATATTTAAGAAAATAATATAAAAAATATCATTAATTATTCATTAAAATTATAAAGTTCTGAATATGTGAAAAAGTGTCAACTATGACAATTATTTTGGGATGGAAGAGTGTTATTTTAAACATTTAAGGGTAAATTTAGTTTTTTTTTATAAATATTTTTCATTTTGTAGTTTAAAGAACTTTAAACGTGATTATAAATAAAACTAAATATCTTTTAAATATATTGGTACATAATAATATTTATTTAAATATGACTAATGTTATCAATTATTTAAATATTTATTTAAATAAATTTAATATCATCAATTATTAAATATAATAGTACATAATGATTATTTAAGAGTTAAAAGTTAACGTACTGATAGTATAAAATTATTTTATACTATCATGTAATAAAAAATCATCATTTAACCATGTCATATTATTTATTTAAAATTCACTATTTAACCATTTCATATTATTTATTTAAGAATAATAGTATGATTTGATACTTAATATGGTTATGATTGATTGACAGTGTAAAATTATTTTAGACGGTCAATGTATATTTTTTATTCTTTTTATTTAAATAAATTTAATATTATCAATTATTAAAATTAATATCATCAATGTATTAAATATCATATTTTAATAAACATAATTATAATTTGTTAAAAAACTGAAAATCAATATGTTTTAATTAAATGAACAAATAAGATTAGTTATTTCTAATTATATTTTCTGAACATTTTCATCGGGCTTAATAAGAGAAATAACTTGTCCAAAAAGGAGAGAAAATTATCAATAAAATCATTCAATCAAATGAATTTTAATAATTTTATTCTGTTTTTAAAATTGTAGATATTTTAGAGACTACTATTTTCTTTAAACATGAAATAGACTAGAACCAATTTTAATCTTCTTTTTAAATTGGTTTTTGGATAACATCCACTATATAATTATGGTAAACTTTTCCGTTGAATGATTTGGCAGTGGCGGAAAATAAGGATAATTAACTGCAATTAATAAAAGATTACAATGAATCACTATTTTTACTATTTATATAAATAATGTGTAAAGACTATATATAAAAACCCCTCAAGATTTTCACTATTGTAGAGTATTTTTTTCAGTCTTCAGGTTTCAATTTCATAATAGAATATGATTACAACAGTGTCTTTTCGAATTGCATACAAATGTTGGTTGATGTTAGTCGAATGGACTTCTTTTTGTTTTCTGGTGGCTGGTGACATAGCTCGATCACTCTAGCTAGTCGCGGATGGCTAACATCGTCGTCATCTTCATCATCGTCTTCATCATTGTTGCGAAGAAACAAATTTTTTATATGGATACTCTTTGATATTGTCTGAGGTTAATTTTATTGACAATTATGAGTGATGCTTATTCACTTAGAATCGTGTTGCAATGATAATTTTTTCTTACAAATTTATGAGTTTTTAGTTTCGTAAGTTCTTTCTGATTATATATTCTATGTATGTTATTAGTAAAAATTAACATATCTAAGGAGAAAACAAATCAATACTCTTTTCTAGCAAAGATTCAAGGGTATATGTTTGAGTTTCAATTAACAATAATCTTTGGAATTGAGAAAGTTTAGACGATTGTAAGTCAAGATCTGATATTTAGAATCCAAACGCTTACTGTAAAACATTGGTAGGGTTTGTGCGTATGTAGGGTTTGTGCGTATGTGCTTGGTCATGTTCTTGAAAAAATAATAATTTGGAGAGTAATACATCTTGTTTTTTTTATTAAGAAAAGTTATTATACTATGATAACATATAAAATATAACCGAATTTGTTTGAGAATTTTATTAATAGTATTTCATTCTAATGCATACATTTTAAACTGGATAGAATAAGAAATAGAAGATTTTATGGAATCATCATATTCTAATTCATTATTTATAATTTTAAATAATATAATCATGTTATTTACTACTCAATTTCATCACATATCATAATCCAAACATACCTTAACAAGAGAAATTGATGACACAAATAATGTTGCTCAATAAAAAAAATTGCATTATTAATTAATTACAACATTTTATTTATTTTTAACTATTTTTTATTGTTATATATTCTTTTTAAATTATTAAAAATAAATTACAAACCTCTTTTTCTAGTCAAAAATCTATTTATATTTTATATAAAAAGAGAATAAAATTCCATCCTCCAATATTTTCAAAAGCCACCTAGATATTTTTTTTCTTTTAAATTTATTTTCAATAGCCTTCCAATCATTTTATTTAAAGTTTATCCTTTTTAAATTATACAATACATTTCATTCGTTAAATATTATTGGTCACAATTAGTCATTTTTCACATATTAAAAAACAACAATAAATATAAGAGAAAGAATGATAATTTAACCAAATTATCCTATTTAACTATTGGTTTATTCAAATTAGCATTAATATTAAGTGAAAAAATAATAATTTAATAGTATTTATTAGAGGGTACAATTGAAAGATTAAACATAAAATTGCATTGGTAATCTAAAGTGACAAATATTTTTGGACAATTTTTTTTCTTCAAATGAGACACTTATTTTGAAACGGAGGGAGTATTATGATATAGAGCTAGGATTCACAACTATCGACCAATTGTCTATTGAATCTTTTGTATTGATGATTGATTTAAAGACAATGTTCACTTGTGAAAATAGTCTTTTTGGATTTAATGTGTTTTTACACATGTGTTAGTGTCGTAGATGGTACATGATTCTTCAAAGTTGCACTTTGATCATGATTTTTGTGTATGATGTTATTGATATCCCGACATCTCTTAGAATAAGTTATTGTTCAAGATGTGAATATTCTCGTTTCTATCCCAAGGAAAAATAATTTAGTCATGGTGGAAGTCGAACAATTACATAACAACTTATTGGCTAGCCGAGAAGTGGATTTACTAAACAGAGTCATTATTATCACTAAATCAATTGTAGGAACTTGGAAGACGGGATTCAACTTGCTAAAGCTAAGGGTTAGGATTCTGACTCAATCAAGCTTTGAAGTTTGGAAGGGGAGTTCAGCTTGTTGAAGCTGAGGATTATTATTCTCACTCAACCAAGTGTAGTAGCTTGGCACCAGGGTTCTCGACCAATCAAGCTTATATATAGGGCGAATCTGATTTGCTGAAGCGGAGGACCAGAATTCTCGTTTAACCAATCTTAGAAACTTGGAGGAAAATCCACCTTACGATCCTGCATAACAAAAATATATACCAATTATATATTAGTCAATATGTACATAAATTTATTAGATGATAGGGAATTAAGTTGCGTGAGATATTTTAATTGATTAACTTGGTTGGATATAAATTAAGCTTAGTGGAGTATGATGCTCCTTTGTCTTCGTATAAGGGCCTCGAGAAATGATTTTATGTCTTCTCATGTGAAAAACAAAATAAAAGATAACAAACTCGAGTGTTACTATTTCAGAAAGTTATAATTTAATTTAATCTTACCTAGGGTGTTTGATGTCGTTTCTAGAATAAAAAATTTGAATGTTCTTTTCATGAGAGTTTAAAAGTTAAGTTCTTCATCGTCTCAATTGAAGAGATAAGCAAGAGAAATAACTCCGATGTTATTTATTCTATTCTTAATCCCATTTTATCTGCAAAATATTTTATAAGACATTTTTATGAAACGTTGTATATGAAACTAGAAATTATCAACTAATTAATGATATTAATTTTATAACTAAGATGTATTTTCCATATAGAAAAATCTACATATGAAGATGAGGATAAGATCTTCCTTCCTGTCAGAGTTTTCATGTTTTAGAATCGTTATCTTTCATATAATATATGTTGCACTATTATAGTCTATCATTCTTTACATTTAATCCTTCAATTCTTCCAATAATCATAGTATAAACCTATTGTTTTTTTTAAAAGAAAATCAAGTTTTCTAGTGCATAGCAACATATAGACATCTATTATTATTTATTAATCAACAAATCCATACCAATTTACCATGCTAGATTGCAAAATTTACCAAAAGCTCACCAGTAGGGATAAACATTCACGATAAATGGATCGAAGAGGCATCAAAGGTGTTGAAGTGTCAAAAGGGTGAATTACCATTCAAATATCTTGGGTCTTTCAATCAGAGCCAATCTGAACAGATTTTATTCCCGGCAGCCAGTTCTCGAGGCTGTAAGAGCTAGATTATTGAGTTGGAGAAACTGTTACCTTTCATTCGTGGGTCGAGTAGTGTTAATCAAATCAATCCTTCTTGCGCTTCCTATTTACTTTCTCTCATTCTTTAAGGCTCCAACATGTATTATAGTTAAACTCGAATATATCTTTAAATAATTCTTGTGGGGTAGGAGTGAGAATGATAGAAAAATCAAATGGGTGAAGCGGGAAAAAGTTTGCATTCTAATTTAGGAAGGAGGTTTAGGAATTAGAAACCTGAAATTTTTTAACAAGGCCCTCATAGGAAAATGGGTCTGGAAAATCAAAAGGGAATGTCATGGGTTATGGGTTAAAGCTTAGAAGAATAGATATGGGGAGGAAGAGGTCATGAGGGAAATATCTAGTAGCAAAGATTCAAACTGGTGGAAAAGGTTTGCAAGTTAGATATAAGAAATTGGGAAAATTCAATGTATTACTCGGTTAAAGAGGCGTGCAAGGACTTGACATCTAGTGAGACCAATCAACCCAATCCTTTATGGGCCAAAGTTTGGCACAAAGTGATTCATCCAAAAGTGCCTTATTTAGTTTGAAGACTTTTCCAAGATAGGATCGCTAGTAAAAATAACTTAGCTAGAAGGAATATCATCGGTCAAGAACTTGTTTGTTGTGTCAGGGATTGTGGGGATGAAGAATCAGTATCTTATCTTTTTTTGAGTGTCTGTCATTTTTCAGGTATTTGGCATCTCATTTGCAAATGGCTCTGGACATCCACCGTTCTTCACAATGAATGATTGACACACTTTTGAAATTTGAAGGATTGCTTGGTGGCGACAAGGAAACCTCTTCGAGAGTTCAAGTGATTTGGTTTGCATGTGTTTGGAGTATATGAAAAGCTAGGAACATCAAACTGTTTAATAACAAAGAGGTCGAAAATGATAACATGGTTGAAGATATTACTGAGACTTCTTGGAGATGGTTGTCCATTAATTATCCAGTCTTGAAATTCAACTACGCCCAATGAAGATTAAATCCAAGGGTCTGCCTTGGTAACTTGGAGAGCTAGTTCTTGATGTGAAGTTTAGCAAATCTGTTCGTCGGTCTGTTTTCTATCGGTTGGTATGTATTGTAGTTTGGTTTTGTAGGAGATTTTTGGTTTATTTGCTGGAGGATTTTTGTAGTTTTTGCATGTTGTCGTTCAACTATTGCATCTATCTATACATTTTTTTAGGTAGCTTAGCAGGTTGAAGTTGTTTCATACATTTATCTATAGGATTTCAGTCTTTGGCTGTGCTTGGTTAGCTCTGTACTGGTGTCACTTTGTTAGATTTTCACTTTTGGTGCTTTATTTTTAAAACAACTTCAACTACGTCCAATGGAGATTAAATCCAAGGGTCTGCCTTGGTAACTTGGAGAGCTAGTTCTTGCTGTGAATTTTAGCGAATTTGTTCGCCGATCTATTTTCTATCGGTTGGTGTGTATTGTAGTATGATTTTGAAGGAAATTTTTGGTTTATTGTCTGGAGGATTTTTGTAGTTTTTGCATGTTGTCGTTCAGCTGCTGCATCTATCTATACATTTTTTCAGGTAGCTTAGCAGGTTGAAGTTGTTTCATACATCTATCTATAGGATTTCAGTCTTTGACTATGCTTGGTTAGCTCTATGCTGGTGTCACTTTATTATATTTGCACTTTTGGTGCTTGCTTTTTAAAATATTTGGTTGCTTCAAAAAATGATTGCAAAATTAATAGTGTAAAAAGTATAGTAAAAGTAAAGTACAATAAAGTAATTGCCACTTGTATTAACCGTTAGACATTAGCTTTGTTGTACAACTGATGTCATCTTTATATGAGATCGTAATAGGATTTACAATATGATAGATTGATGTCATATTTATAGGAGGTTGCAGTAGGTTTTACACAGTAGAATGATGGTTTCTTCTTAAAAGAGATTGTAGTAGGATTTACAACGTTGGAGGTCAATGGCATCTTTAACATAGGCCGCTCTATATCACCATGCGCTCTTTATTCTAGCCATTTGATATTTGTTTGACTGTGTAGTATGCCAATCAAGTAGCCACATTCAGAGTTTGATCTTCAGAATCTGCATCTTTAGAGCTTCTCTTTAGATGTTCAATGCATTATCAGAACTGGCTTTCAATCAGAATATTAATCTTTGTACCTATACACATATTAATATACCCAATTGTTCTTTAAAATTTTTGTTATCATTTAAACCTAAGGGATATGGTACAAATCAATTTTGTTCCATCAACTGTGATAGACGACTCATAGAAGTCGACACTTCCATGTCATGAGGCCTAGGGACGATTAATTTCATAGCTCTGGCCTACTCATTTTGAAGAATCCCCATCCCGTGGCGAGTGAACGCGGTTATGGTTTCATGGGCAAGTCTCATTCTGTTGTTGTATGCATCGATTCTCCTAAAAACATGAAAAAGACATTAGTTTGAAATTTTGTAGCAGGAAGGACCAAATTCGGAGATGTATCTCTGAAAACCAAAAAGGACCCATTTCGAAAATGCATCTCCAAAAAAGCTCGAGTTTTGCTTTAATGCTAGAAATAAGTATCAATATTTCCCTATCAATCTAAAATGCATCAAAATCGTAGTGTATGGATGTAAAATTACCTATTTCGAATTCTAATACTATATAATGCATAAAAAATAAACTATTTTACCTAATACATTAATCAAAAGTCAACAAAATTAAATGAAAAACTTACTCAAATAAGTGTTGATGACGTTGAACAATGTTGATTGTGGAATGAAGAGTGAGTTGGGATTGGAAAGATTGAAGTATATGTACTTTTGTAACTTGAACAATAGACTTGCACAATGTTGCTCACGAGCTCCAATGGGGGAAGAAAAATATTCAAAAAATATAAATAAAGAAGATTGGGAGGGTTTGCGCGCGTTATATATACACTGAACACTTTTTTTTTTAAATTTGTAAACAATGGTTAATGCACAAATGAGTCTTGGAGAGAAACATCAGCAGACCCATTTGAAAGCTTCCTGATATGGTTAATGCCATTGCAATGCCATTTGAAACTCCTTTATTACACCTATCAAAATGAAGATATTCATCTTCATCTCTCAGGTTAAAGAAACTTAAATAGGGGCATCTGTCATACCCCAAATTTTGACCTAATATACCACCTTACATTTGCATCATTGCATAACTAACAGTTCAAACAACATTAATCGGGTATAGCATTCACAGGTCAAAATTAGGGTTTCATCAGATTTTCATCTGATTCAAGAGGCAACCAATTAGGGTTTGAGTTTTTCTCACCTCATTTGATCTATCTTGATCAAATCATCAACCTCTGATCATCAGATACCCAATTTTTCTCATAGATCAATCGAGGATCGACCAATTAGGGTTTTGATCGAGCATGAGTATTCTCTGATTTTTTGAGCAGTGAATGACTTTTTTAGATAGATATTGGTCATTATATCTTAGATACAACATCTTGACCTAATTTTTGGATTCAAAACATCACAGAAGTTCACAGACTTCATTAGTCAATTTCGGAAACATCTGATGAAAATTCATCTGCACAGAAAAGTCAAACTTTGACTTTTGGTCAAATTTTTCAAAACAAAACTTTTTCAATCATCAAAATACTTCAAATGATCCATCATGATCATAAAAAAATCAAAGAATTTGAAAAAGTCAACAAAAAGTCAAAAGTTTCAATACTTAGAAAATTTTCTAAGTGTTAAAATTTCTTATTTTTTCCAAACTTCATGCCATTTTTTCACCTAGTTCCATTTTGAATTGGAAAAAACTCTAAAGATGAAAGTTGTAGCTTGTGAAACAAGCTTTCCAAAATGTCTAAGAACTCTCAAATCCATGGAGTCTAGCTATACTTTTGAAATTGAAACATAAGGCTCCATGAACTTGATTTTTTAAAAGTCAAAACTTCAATTATAGGTCATTTTGAGATTTCTTCATCTAGAAGCAATACAACCTTGCCAAATGGATCATTGAGCTGATAAATATCAGCTAGATATAATTGAGATAGGATAGGATCAATTTGAAGATTTTTCACACATGGTAAAAAGAGGAAACTTCCTTTTAATTTTGAAAAGTTTTTCTTACCCCTTAAGGCATCTTTGATTTTCCAATTGCCATGTACTTGTGCCTAACAATTTCAGAGACATTGGCCTATAAAAAGATCATATTTCAAGTTCAAAACCACACCAAAGTAATGCCAAGACATACTTTCCTTCCATTTTCTCCAATTTCTCAAATCATAGTTCAAAATGAAGAGATCATGCAATTTTGAAAAATTGTGAATGAACATGAAATATTTGGTGTCAAACATGCTCTAATATCACTATCAAACTTGTTTACAACTTAAAATCAAACTGAAAACAAGAAAAAATCAGAATTGCATTTCCATTTTTCAAACTTGTACAAACTGCCATAAGCATTCGAATTCATGGTTTTAATGGAACAAGTTGTGATCTAAGCATCCTAACACCTTCCATGTACCTCATGTACATGATCCAGATCATTGGCAAGCAACTGTAACAGGTTTTACATCAAAATCGAGCATCCATTTTTGAATTGTGCAGGTTGACTTGAGTAGCATAATCCAGGCAAGCTCGAAGCAAGCAGACCATCCATTTAGCTTCCATACATGCCGATGGTGCTGTAGCAATCAAGAAACCAGTTCTGGAAACACGTTTACACCTTCTTCGATCTCCACTTAAACAGGTTTGAACTCGAACTGGGATATCATAATTCTTTGAACTTAAATGAAAAAACTCTTGGCCGATCTCTTTCTGCACTCATCACGATCATAAGCCCTCAAGAAAATCAAAGAATCATTAACTACACCTCATTTAATTTGAAAAGTTCAGTTTTAGGGTTCATCACGATTCCCAGAAATTTAAGCATGCTAGGTCAAAAATAAATGCAATTAACATCCACCTTCGTGTTCGTGATGAAAAACCGAGCAATTTTGATGTTTACTTCATTCAATTTCGTTGAGAAATGAAGATTTTAGCTTGAATTCTTGAAACTGAAAATCAAAACGAAGAACATAGCTTGCGCGCGTGTTTTTGAGTTTGAATTTTTAAACTTTCTAATATTTTATCAACACGTGTTTCTGATCCACTAACACCAAAACGCGTTTGTCTCAGTGGTAGCTAGCTTGCCTTTAGTCCTCTTTGCCACGTGTGCTACCTAATGGTCCCGGGTTCAACTCCCATCAAGACCATTCTTTTTCAAACTTTTCCATATTTTCATGTTTTTTTACAAAACTTTCACAATTTTTTTAACCAATCAAAACTCCTTATTTTAAGGTGATTTTTTGAACACTTGTCAATAAATGTATCTATTTTATGATAATGCAAAAATTTTCAGAAAAATCTTTCATCTGATTATGTTTTAATCGAGCCGAAAACGACGTTCTGAGCACTTTTTCAAACCTCCTTTTAAAGGTGAATTTTTCAAGTTTTCGATTTTCGATTCTTTTCAAAACTTCTCATAAATGAACCTTACATTTCAAAACACTTTCAAAAATCATTTTTCAAAACTTTTTCATCAAACTTGCATCTTTTTGTCATGATCGATTCGATTTAAACGATAAAACCGAATTCGTTTTCTCTCGAATTTCTTAATCGATCATGGGCCTCCCTCACGGTGTAAGTCCCATAACATTCTTTTGTGTACATAATATTTCTTTGTACATATCAAATTTTCTTCAAACACATACAATTTTCATCTGTACATAATACAGATACTTTTTATACTCAAGTACAGACAAACTTCGATCGTTTGTTTTCACTTCACTTGTGTATACCTAAACCAACATTCTTTATGTACATACACATTTTTCTTGTACATATCAATTTCTTTTCATACAAACTTTTATCTGTACATAACACAGATACTCTTTTTGTAAATACTTAAATACAGATAAACTTCGATCTTTCGTTTCCGTTTCATCTGTACATTCAACTGAATGCCATTGGTATTGAAAGGAGCATTATTCCTGGTGAAACTGCTTTTAAACCAGTGGGCCACCCTTATGGTGTAAGTCCCAACCCTCCTATGTACATCCATCTTTGTCTGTACATAAAATAGCTCGTTCGTGTACATATTCACTTCCTTGTACACAGTTCAAACTTGTAAATAATCAAGTTGCGCTCGTTTTAAACGTTCGTTTCACAGACACTTGTTTATATTTCCTTCATAAACTCTTGTAAATAAACATCATGCATTGTTTATATTTCCTTCATAAACTCCTCTGTGAATACATAACACACACACACTTGTTTATACAACTGTCTAATTATAACATAACAATTAGTCTAACCAATAGGTTCCCCACAGTTGTAGCCTCCTCTTGGGCTTTATGCAATATAACTCTTCCCACAGAGTTTAGCCTTCTCTTGGGCTTTGTACAAAGAAACTCATTCATCTGAGTTCATCCTCCGCTTAGGCTTCATATAAGACAACACTCCCCTGTTGAGTCAGCCTCCTCTTGGGCTTCGTTCAAAAGAACTCCTCATTGAGTTTAACCTTCTCTTGGGCATCATACAATGAAAGAGACAGGAAATCTCTTAACAGCCTCCTATTGGGCTTCCAATACAAAGAATCACCCGCGTTAGGATAGAACCCTGAGAGTATAATTTCCCGGTGAAATTGCTCTAAATTCCAAAAGGATGGTTTCCCGGTGAAATCCCTTTTAACACAAAGCCAGCCATACCCTATAGCTTCCTCTTGAGCTTCATACAAGGAGCCTCGATGACCCTCGATGACCCTCGAAATGCCTCCTCTTGGGCTAACAATACAAGGACCCACGGGCTTCTTAAAAGCATCCCTTAAATCCAATCAATTTCTCCTCGAGATTTAGACATCTATCATCTGTATGGAAGAAGTATCTCATCTATCACATCACATACAGTCAAAAACTTTTCAAACTCTTTTCAAACAAAAACATCTCTTAATTGTAAGTGGTAACGCTTGTACACTCAAGCAAAACACCCAATACTTACAGTTAAAAGATTCAATCATTTTTTCAAAACATCTTTCTTAAACATGTAAGTGGTAACGCTTGTACACTCAAGCAAAACACCTAATACTTACGACGAAAGATTTTTATCAGTCAAACTTTTCAAAAATGTATGTGATGAAATAGATTAGATACATTTTTCATTGAGATGACATTCGTCTGTGTCTCTTACTAACATCCCGTTGCTTTCCACTAGCATAAGTGGGAACTACGATTGCTCTGACTTTCTCAACATCCTTTTGAGAATACGTAGGCACAAGGTCTCATCCTTGCCGAGCAAATTTCTATCTCTCTCAGACCAAACAAACTATAAATCCCTGTAGATCCGAGCTACAAATGCTCTGATTCCCACTAGGGGATATGTATGCAGAAGATCCAAAGATCTTTGCAAGCACAATAATAACAAACACTAGAATCCCATCTAGTCTATCATTCTTAAAATCCCAAAGGAGAAACTTTCCCAATCATAGAAATAGCAACTAAAACACACGAACATATCAAATATATTCATATATAAAGCTGTAGATAACTACATATATTAAGGGTGCTCCATCTATTCCTTTTATATAACAATCCCCCTTACTCAGAATCTCCCCAATGCGTTGCGTCTAGTTTGCGCTAGTCGTTACGCATACCAATATCAATTGAGGGTATTTCAGCTTTCCCCTTTTTCATAATCATTAAATCATCTTTCTTGTGTTGAAAATAATAAAGCTTGATGCTCGCGACATCTTTATAAACAAATCAAAAGAGTAAATCGTTTCGAGCCAGAGAATCCGAATTCACGTCAGATCCTCTAGGCGTCACCTTTAACGCGAAGACTATGAGAAGTGGATTTACTAAACAGAGTCATTATTATCACTAAATCAATTGTAGGAACTTGGAAGACGGGATTCAACTTGCTAAAGCTAAGGGTTAGGATTCTGACTCAATCAAGCTTTGAAGTTTGAAGGGAGTTCACTTGTTGCCGAGGATTATTATTCTCACTCAACCAAGTGTAGTAGCTTGGCACCAGGGTTCTCGACCAATCAAGCTTATATATAGGGCGAATCTGATTTCCTGAAGCGGAGGACCGAATTCTCGTTTAACCAATCTTAGAAACTTGGAGGAAAATCCACCTTACGATCCTGCATAACAAAAATATATACCAATTATATATTAGTCAATATGTACATAAATTTATTAGATGATAGGGAATTAAGTTGCGTGAGATATTTTAATTGATTAACTTGGTTGGATATAAATTAAGCTTAGTGGAGTATGATGCTCCTTTGTCTTCGTATAAGGGCCTCGAGAAATGATTTTATGTCTTCTCATGTGAAAAACAAAATAAAAGATAACAAACTCGAGTGTTACTATTTCAGAAAGTTATAATTTAATTTAATCTTACCTAGGGTGTTTGATGTCGTTTCTAGAATAAAAAATTTGAATGTTCTTTTCATGAGAGTTTAAAAGTTAAGTTCTTCATCGTCTCAATTGAAGAGATAAGCAAGAGAAATAACTCCGATGTTATTTATGCTATTCTTAATCCCATTTTATCTGCAAAATATTTTATAAGACATTTTTATGAAACGTTGTATATGAAACTAGAAATTATCAACTAATTAACGATATTAATTTTATAACTAAGATGTATTTTCCATATAGAAAAATCTACATATGAAGATGAGGATAAGATCTTCCTTCCTGTCAGAGTTTTCATGTTTTAGAATCGCTATCTTTCATATAATATATGTTGCACTATTATAGTCTATCATTCTTTACATTTAATCCTTCAATTCTTCCAATAATCATAGTGTTGCACCCCAAAATTTGCCCTCCTATCTCGATTTTATCTGGTTTAGGCTTCGCGTTTATCATAACACTCACATGCATTCATACCACTGGTTCTATGGTTACGGGTTGGAGTTGACTCCCAAAGTTTTTTTCTGTTGAGCAGAAAAGGCGTGGTGCTTTCAACCAATCTAGGATATGTGAAAACGACGAGGTTTAATGATGAATCTTATCCTTTCTTATCTATCGGTTTTCGGGGCTTGATGTTTGATTGCTGAAATGAGTGGTCTCTTTCTTGATGGAACTATGGAAGCTTTGTCATATTAAATATCATTACCTCCTGATTCAAGAGATCAAGTCATCACGGGTTTAGGATTTGCTGTTGTTTCAAGTTCATTATTCAAGGAGTAAGAGGGTGGATTATGATTATCCGATTATTGATCAACAATTCAAGTTCTAGTGCATTTGGTTTGCTCGTTAACTTTGTTCGTTCTTGGCAATAGTTGATGCATGTGAAAATATTCATCCAGAGTATTTGCTTACAAGACTCAAGAATGTCCAAGTTTCCACATGTTTAGATCTTTTCTTGTCACGTTCATCGCTCACGAGATTCAAGGCATTTAATGAAAAGTCAGAAGTTCTTTTTGAAATTCGTTTGGTTTCAAATCTTTCTCTACTACTAAATATGTTTCGATTTGCAAATGCGGTGATAATCCCATTAATTTCAAGTGGAATCTATCACTCATTTCTTAAAGAATCATGGAATCGCCAAGTTGACTAAGGTTTTCAATCAAGAACTTTATTTGAAACTTAGAGTTTCGATTTTTGTGTCAAGTGGCAAAGACTCGGAATTTCTACATGAACGGATAAACATGAAAGCTTTGTGGCTGGGAAATTCAAAGGAATTCAAGTATTGCTTAAATCTAAGTCATCAAACCATCTTTGCATTTAGAGTTTAATTCTCAAGCTTCATATACTAGAGGATTCAAATTCTAAAAATACTACAACCATGTTACCACTCGTTTGATTCAAGACTACGGATTGGAGTTATAGTTTGAAGTGGGATTAGGCGCATTTGTTAATCAATATTTCGACATGGTTTGTTTTAACCAATTTAATTTTTGGTTCATGACAAATTTTTGGGATATTTGATGTATAACGAATTTCCAATTCTCATACACAATCAAGAATTCAAATGGACTCCATTTCAAATTTTTCAAATGTCAAGTGAATCTTTACGATTTGTTTCCTCTTGTTTACGAATCAAAGTTCTGTGCTCTACTCAAACCATTCAAATGCTTATCATTCAAGTTGTGTGGATTCGTTTCATTCAAAGCTCACTATGAGAACAATCTTATCAACATTCAAACCAATTTCAAAGGGCTTCCAAGTTATTACAAGATTGGAACGGTTATGTTACATGATTCAAGGGCACAAAGGAAAAGTTTGAATATTCATTTCGAATTAATTCAATGTTGCGAGCTATACAAGTTATGACACTTTCAAGTACCAATTCAAAATTCTATTAAAAATTCAAAAAAAGGAACAATTCAGGTTTGTTACAAACAATGATGGAATTATTCAACATCTATTCAACTCAAATGGTACATTGGTATCAATTCCAAACTACAAGATTTTTTGTTACAAATGTTTCATCTCAAATTTACAAGTCCTGAAACTATTATCGACATTGGCAATTTGAATTTCGAATTTCATTCATTCAAGTCTTATGTTGAATATTACAAAAAAAGAATTGCTACAAGTTAACACAAAGAGTTTACAAGATTTCTTAATCCTAAAACTATTCCATGAAGTTTTCTTGGCCAACTTTCAATTCTTCATATCTTGTTCCATGTTTCTCTTGCCTTCTCCAAGCTTCATGCTATTGCCCCGGATCCGTCTTCTCCTTGCCTTGCCATCCTCGTCATCAGTGTACATGAAAATCAAACCAAGAATTTGTTAGTAAGCAATCAAAGATCAAAACATAAACGAAACAAACGAGAAATTGCGAGAAATTATCAAGATTTTTATGCTTTTGTCGAGGGATCATCATTAGGCGTTTGGCGGGAATCAGAATTTTCGTTAAAGCCTCAGAATCTTGTTTAAAGATTAATCATCGGCGTTTGATTTGTTTGCAAATCACGGGCTAAACCCGGTTCACAAACTAGCGCGACGGGCTGCAAGAAAAAAGAGAATAAAGCGACAAATCTAATTCTGGACAGCAAGCATACGAAGCGACAAATCTAATTGTGTACAGCAAACAAATAAAGCGACATTTTCCGGGCAGCATAAGCAAAAGCAAGTGTATAATCAGTTCATGATTTGCACAATAAGGCCAGCAAGTATAAGAAGTGACAGGGACAGTTTGAGAAGTTCAGAGGAAAAGAAGCAATATAAATCCCAACAGCAAAGAAAAAGCAAGAATATCAAACATATATCAAGGCCACAGCATAACAGGTAGCAGCAGGGACAAAAGAGAAAGAAGATAGGACAAGCATCAGAGGAAATCAGAGCAGAAAAGCATGGTCAAACCCAAAAAACCAGAGCAGACAGTATGGCCTCAAGCATGGAAAATTCAGAAGTATCATTACAGCATGGCTCTAAACCAAAGTACAAGCAAGATGGACAAGCTAAAATCAGGATAATATCTGTTCAGAACAAAGAGGGACAGGGGAGGACACAAGTAAAAAAGGATATTGATAACCATCATCAGACCAAAAAAAAGAAGTCAGGTGTAGCATTCTGTTCTATACCCAGAAAATCAAAAGTGTAGTATTTTCTATCCTCCAAAATCAGAAAAACAAACAACAGCATCAAAACAAGCTCATCATTTTCCAACCTAAACAGCCTTCAGAAGCAATTTTTCTCAGAAAACGTTTCTGTTTCGAGAAAGAAGAAGAAGACAAGTGCAAGAAAGGTATTACCGGTTTCAAAGGAGAGATTGCGAACAGAGTCACCATTCTTCTCCTTCACTCCGCGCTTTTCCTCTCATTTTTCACACTGCATCGTCGCTGTCACCGATTAGGGGCCTAGGGTTCATTGATCCCTTTCAGTTTTTCCCAATAACCTGTACCAATCAAACAAAAACGAATACCAAAATCAGAAAATGAACAATCGGAATTGGTGCATGCAACGAGATCGAGAAAGGTGAGAAACGGAATCGCGACGCCGGTGAGTGAGAGGCGAAGCAATCGCGGCCAAACGCGAGAGAGACAGAGCCGGTGAGCGAGAGAGAGACCGGCCACGGCGAGGAGAAACGGAGCACCGGTGAGAGTGAGAGTGAGGTGAGGGTAAGGGTATCGGCGAGGAAGAGATGAGAGAAAACCCAGAACGGTGAGAAGAGAGAGAGAGAGATGAGAATGTAAAATTGATTTTCTCTATTTTGTCCCTTTGGGAAAAATGTATTTTGTTTTAATCTCCTTTTTCTTAAATTAAAAAAATATACAAAAACAATTTCTTTTAATTCTTTTTCTTTTCATTTTATATTAAATTTGGTGGTGACAAGTGTCACCACCTTGTTTTATAAGAAAAAAATCTGTTTGTTTTGTTTTATTTACATTTTAAATAAATTCTTTCTAAAACAAAAAATGTGTTAGTATTGAATAAAAATGTGGTGTAATATGGCCGTTTTGGAACCTTTGGAGTAATTTGGAATGGAAGTATTACGCCCGATTCGCTAGCACGTGGAGGTGTTTCAGATCAACCAAAGTTCAGATGGCTTTCCTTCCACACTCCGTCCAGAATCAAGACAATCAGGCTATTTCTAAATTTTTATCTATTTCAATTAATTTATTTTTGTGCAAATATTATTTCGTTGCGATGTACTAAATAATTATTGGATCTGATAGTTTTTATTTGATGATTTATCGATTAAGCTATTAGTCGATTTTTCATCAAACAGAAAAAATCATCTCTAATAATTATTTAAATTTCCGATTGTATTGTTTGGTATTTTGTGTGTTTATTTATTCATTCAGCAATTATTCATCATTGTACACTGTACACACAACGGAAATTAAAATCAATTCGACTTCATCTTGATTGGCTCATACGCCGATTTCCTAAAGGGTCTCATGGTTGGGGATGGGCATGGCCATCCTCACGAGATTGGTTAAAGCCCTTGTTGCTTTAATCGATCATAACCCGAAAACAACATTGGTCTATATACCAATCACCATGCACCAGGGTCTCATGGTTGGGGATAGGAGCACCTATCCTCACGAGGTTAATCAAGTCCATATACTTGGTTAATCATAACCCGAAATATCATTTCTCTACGTCCAACGCCGCAATTCTCAATACACTTTCAAGTCAAAAATAATTAATTGAACTCGCTATTTCAAAAATCAATTTTTCTACAAAAAAACAAAAAAAAACATAGTGGTATGGTATTTAATTAAATTGTTAGAGGTTCGCCCGACGATTTAATTAAAATGTAAAGTATTTGGGCCATTAGAGGGTAACCCAATGACTTAAATACTTTATTCCATAACACTTAATAAAAGTGAACTTTGTTTCACCTCACTCTTTTCATAATAAAGATTTTGGATGAGAGATGATCGGTTGACCTCAATCACCAATCTCGAGTATTGAATCGTTAGAGGGTAACCCAACGTTTTGATACTTGTCATCTACAATTAAAATTAATTCAACCCATTCAAATCCTTTTTTCGCTCATATGCGATTATCAAAATCAAAAACATTTCAATTAAAATCAATACAACCAATCCAAGACATTTTCAACAAGAACTACGGAGTTTTGACTTTTCCATTGCACGAGGGAATACGTAGGCACGCGGTTTCAAAACCGTGTCAAACTCAATAATAATAAACAAACCCCTTTCCTCCTTTCTCATAACTTAGAAATTAGCGAATACACACACAAACACATTTCGAACTAAATGGGTCCCATCGAATACGATGGACGTAAGGGGTGCTAATACCTTCCTCTTACGTAACCGACTCCCGATTCCATATTTTTGGTCTTGTAGACCGCCTTATCCGCATCTTTGGGGTTTTATCTATATTTCCCCGTTCTTTTTTAGAACAAATAAAATTAGGTGGCGATTTCATTGTTTCGAAAATTCATTTAAATGATTTTTGAAAATCGAGTTGCTTCACATAGTATAAACCTATTGTTTTTTTTAAAAAGAAAATCAAGTTTTCTAGTGCATAGCAACATATAGACATCTATTATTATTTATTAATCAACAAATCCATACCAATTTACCATGCTAGATTGCAAAGTTCACCAAAAGCTCACCAGTAGGGATAAACATTCACGATAAATGGATCGAAGAGGCATCAAAGGTGTTGAAGTGTCAAAAGGGTGAATTACCATTCAAATATCTTGGTATTTCAATCAGAGCCAATCTGAACAGATTTTATTCCCGACATCCAGTTCTCGAGGCTGTAAGAGCTAGATTATTGAGTTGGAGAAACTGTTACCTTTCATTCGTGGGTCGAGTAGTGTTAATCAAATCAATCCTTCTTGCGCTTCCTATTTACTTTCTCTCATTCTTTAAGGCTCCAACATGTATTATAGTTAAACTCGAATATATCTTTAAATAATTCTTGTGGGGTAGGAGTGAGAATGATAGAAAAATCAATTGGGTGAAGCGGGAAAAGGTTTGCATTCTAATTTAGGAAGGAGGTTTAGGAATTAGAAACCTGAATTTTTTTAACAAGGCCCTCATAGGAAAATGGGTCTGGAAAATCAAAAGGGAATGTCATGGGTTATGGGTTAAAGCTTAGAAGAATAGATATGGGAAGGAAGAGGTCGTGAGGGAAATATCTAGTAGCAAAGATTCAAACTGGTGGAAAAGGTTTGCAAGCTAGATATAAGAAATTGGGAAAATTCAATGTATTACTCGGTTAAAGAGGCGTGCAAGGACTTGACATCTAGTGAGACCAATCAATCCAATCCTTTATGGGCCAAAGTTTGGCACAAAGTGATTCATCCAAAAGTGCCTTATTTAGTTTGAAGACTTTTCCAAGATAGGATCACTAGTAAAAATAACTTAGCTAGAAGGAATATCATCGGTCAAGAACTTGTTTGTTGTGTCGGGGATTGTGGGGATGAAGAATCAGTATCTTATCTTTTTTTGAGTGTCTGTCATTTTTCAGGTATTTGGCATCTCATTTGCAAATGGCTCTGGACATCCACCGTTCTTCACAATGAATGATTGACACACTTTTGAAATTTGAAGGATTGCTTGGTGGCGACAAGGAAACCTCTTCGAGAGTTCAAGTGATTTGGTTTGCATGTGTTTGGAGTATATGGAAAGCTAGGAACATCAAACTGTTTAATAACAAAGAGGTCGAAAATGATAACATGGTTGAAGATATTATTGAGACTTCTTGGAGATGGTTGTCCATTAACTATCCAGTCTTGAAATTCAACTACGCCCAATGGAGATTAAATCCAAGGGTCTGCCTTGGTAACTTGGAGAGCTAGTTCTTGATGTGAAGTTTAGCAAATCTGTTCGTCAGTCTGTTTTCTATCGGTTGGTATGTATTGTAGTTTGGTTTTGTAGGAGATTTTTGGTTTATTTGCTGGATGATTTTTGTAGTCTTTGCATGTTGTCGTTCAACTGTTGCATCTATCTATACATTTTTTTAGGTAGCTTAGCAGGTTGAAGTTGTTTCATACATTTATCTATAGGATTTTAGTCTTTGGTTGTGCTTGGTTAGCTCTGTACTGGTGTCACTTTGTTAGATTTTCACTTTTGGTGCTTTATTTTTAAAACAACTTCAACTACGTCCAATGGAAATTAAATCCAAGGGCCTGCCTTGGTAACTTGGAGAGCTAGTTCTTGCTGTGAATTTTAGCGAATTTGTTCGCCTATCTGTTTTCTATCGATTGGTGTGTATTGTAGTATGATTTTGAAGGAAATTTTTGGTTTATTGTCTGGAGGATTTTTGTAGTTTTTGCATGTTGTCGTTCAGCTGCTGCACCTATCTATACATTTTTTCAGGTAGCTTAGCAGGTTGAAGTTGTTTCATACATCTATCTATAGGATTTCAGTCTTTGACTATGCTTGGTTAGCTCTATGCTGGTGTCACTTTGTTATATTTGCACTTTTGGTGCTTGCTTTTTAAAATATTTGGTTGTTTCAAAAAATGATTGCAAAATTAATAGTGTAAAAAGTATACTAAAAGTAAAGTACAATAAAGTAATTGCTACTTGTATTAACCGTTAGGCATTAGCTTTGTTGTACAATTGATGTCATCTTTATATGAGATCGTAATAGGATTTACAATATGATAGATTGATGTCATATTTATAGGAGGTTGCAGTAGGTTTTACACAGTAGAATGATGGTTTCTTCTTAAAAGAGATTGTAGTAGGATTTACAACGTTGGAGGTCAATGGCATCTTTAACATAGGCCGCTCTATATCACCATGCGCTCTCTATTCTAGCCATTTGATATTTGTTTGACTGTGTAGTATGCCAATCAAGTAGCCACATTCAGAGTTTAATCTTCAGAATCTGCATCTTTAGAGCTTCTCTTTAGATGTTCAATGCATTATCAGAACTGGATTTCAATCAGAATATTAATCTTTGTACCTGTACACATATTAATATACCCAATTGTTCTTTAAAATTTTTGTTATCATTTAAACCTAAGGGATATGGTACAAATCAATTTTGTTCCATCAACTGTGATAGACGACTCATAGAAGTCGACGCGTCTATGTCATGAGGCCTAGGGACGATTCGTTTCATAGCTCTGGCCTACTCATTTTGAAGAATCCCGATCCCGTGGCGAGTGAACGCAGTTATGGTTTCATGGGCAAGTCTCATTCTGTTGTTGTATGCATCGATTCTCCTAAAAACATGAAAAAGACATTAGTTTGAAATTTTGTAGCAGGAAGGACCAAATTCGGAGATGTATCTCTGAAAACCAAAAAGGACCCATTTCGAAAATTCATCTCCAAAAAAGCTCGAGTTTTGCTTTAATGCTAGAAACAAGTATCAATATTTCCCTATCAATCTAAAATGCATCAAAATCGTAGTGTATGGATGTAAAATTACCTATTTCGAATTCTAATACTATATAATGCATAAAAAATAAACTATTTTACCTAATACATTAATCAAAAGTCAACAAAATTAAACGACAAACTTACTCAAATAAGTGTTGATGACGTTGAACAATGTTGATTGTGGAATGAAGAGTGAGTTGGGATTGGAAAGATTGAAGTATATGTACTTTTGTAACTTGAACAATAGACTTGCACAATGTTGCTCACGAGCTCCAATGGGGGAAGAAAAATATTCAAAAAATATAAATAAAGAAGATTTGGAGGGTTTGCGCGCGTTATATATACACTGAACACATTTTTTTTAATTTGTAAACAATGGTTAATGCACAAATGAGTCTTGGAGAGAAACATCAGCAGACCCATTTGAAAGCTTCCTGATATGGTTAATGCCATTACAATGCCATTTGAAACTCCTTTATTACAAAAAGAATTATCAGTTTCAATTCCTTAGTCTTCTGAAAATTTCTGCCAAGTCTTCATGTGATCAGAAGAAGACAAATTGACCTCAAAGTATGATAGTGACATGTCAAATTTTTCCTTAGTTCTTAAGTTTTGACTGGCTTCAAGTTCTCATCCTTCAGAGTCAGGGTCTTAGCTTCTGACCATTCAGACTTTGGTCTTGAGAGATTTACTTGATCAGAGTCTGGAATCTTTTGGTTCTAATCACCAAAAGATGACTTGATCAGAAGCTGATTATTCAGGGTATGATATTTGAAATCTACATCTTTAGAGCTTCTCTTTAGATGTTCAGTGCAATATATGAACTGACTTTCAATCAAATTATTAATCTCTGTACCCACACACTTGAACACACATTAGTATACCCAATTGTTCTTTAAACACTTTACCTAATACATTAATCAAAAGTCAACAAAATGAAATGACAAATTTACTCAAATAAGTGTTGATTGTGGAATGATGAGTGAGTTAAGATTGAAAAGATTGAAATATACACACTTTTGTTATTTAAACAATGGACTTGCACAATATTGCTCACGAGCTCCAATAAAAAGGATAAATAAAAAATATATAAAAGAGGAGAATGAGAGTCTGCGCGTGTTATATATACACTATTTTTTTTTTAAATTTAAAAAATAATAATTAATTTGAATATGTATCTGCAAACAAATTTAAAATTATTTTTGAAGATACGTCTACGATTTAAATTTTGGAATAATTAGGAGAGTTCAGCAAATTATATATTTTTTAAATAGTGTGTTTGAAAATTTATCTAGACATTTTTATTTTTATTTTTTATTGAGGTTGGAAAAGAAATTCACAACTATATTGAGATTCTATACCAAGCCGTATCCAATTTGGCTTAAAAAGGCCCATAATTCATCGTCACTTTGCACTTGCATCAACTGCCGGAACATACAGCCGGTGTTGCTCATCGACAGTCTGTAACAGTAAAGAACTCCGTTCAGGTTTGCCTTTTTTCCTCAGAATTTTCCTTCCACCTTACTGTACCCTCCAAGGATGCGATTTGCGGCTGCCGTAGCCGCCCCTGCAACTCCTTGATTTTGCAAAGCATGAAGTTGAATTCATTCTTGATTTTCCAATTCTCAGTTGTAACTCATTGTTTCAGCTGAATTCAAGATTTTACCCATAGAATACAATAAAAGATTATGGTTAGGGTTATTGGTTTGGAGTGGTAGGTAGCATGGTTTTAAATTGCGGTTGCGGTCGTTGCGGCCGTTGCAGCCTGAAACTGAATTTCAATTGGGAGGTATTTGAAATATACCATTAAAAAACATTTGATGTTAAGATTTTTCAATTCATAGGAAGTAAATTGAATTTTTTGGTTCCGAAACATTGAGGTTTGATGAAAATACTTGAAGAGATATGAGCGAAATTGTCTGATGTGATTTCTAATGGCGGTCAAACGCTTGGTTTTAATTTACAAATTTCTATTGTTCCGCTATACGCTGTTTAGTACAAAGTGTTGTCAAATAGTGGCTATACGGCACAATAACGCTGCAGCTGAGTGAAATTCGAATAAACTGCTACTTTCAAGAATCTGCAATTGACAACCCTATTTACTACTTTCTAGTACTTACTAATATGGATTTAATAAACTGTTTTTTCTTGTGAGCAAACTTGGAAAGCACAGCACTAACACCCTGTAATTTTCCAGAATTTGCAGTGTTGCATTCAGATGTTGAAGCAGTGATTCAGGAGGAAAACAAGTAAAGAATCTTTTATTGAGTATCTGAATGGCAGCTTCAGCAGAATCTCTCACAAATAGCAATTCCAGAACAGATGGAGAGTGGACGGTTGTTTTACCCCGTCGTGGAAGACCAAGGAGAAAAGATCCTGAAGTTGAAAGGATTTCGGAAGAAAAACAAGAACCATGGGCTCCAACAGATTCTCAGAATGATCCAATCAGAGAAACAGCATTAATGCAGAAAATGGAAAGATATATTAATAAAGTTGGTAACTCTCAGTTCTATCAGACTTTCAGAGATCAGATTGAAACATCAATTTTAGATTATTTCCATATAGTTTTGGGCTCAGAGACAAGTATGCAAATGGTCATTTACGGTATCGGCAGTATTGAATTGTATGAACCGCCATGTTTGCAACTTAGCATTGCAATGTTGATGAAACGAGATTTAAATTTGATTGGAAACGTCGAGGTATTTGATCCTGTTCTCTCTGTAACAGAGTCTCAGGTTTTAGAAGCTCTTGGTTGTTCCGTCATGTCCATAAACGAGCATGGTAAGCGAGAGGCTGTGAAGCCAACACTGTTCTTCATGCCTCACTGCGAAGCAGAGTTATATAACAACCTGCTGCAGGCAAATTGGAAACCAGATTTCTTAAATAACATTGTATTATTCGGGAACAGCTTTGAAGAATACGAGCAGCATGTGTCATTATGTAAGAACTCACCCGTTCTGAACTCGGTAAAACATATCTTAGCTGCCCGACGTTTCACAAACGAAATCAAAATTGAAAAAATTCCTGAAGATTATTCTAATGCATTCCATGATTCAAGTTGGCATTTTTTCAGCGCTGTCAATGAAAAAGAGCTGCAATTTATCAATTCTTGATGGAGTTTATCTCAATCAATATTTTGTTGTACACTACTTCAACTGTTAGAACTATTACAATCATGTACACCACTTTCTCCAAATACACTTGAGATTTGATTCATGCCTAAGGGTTAATGTGAAACAATGTAAAAGTTTGATTTTCATTTGTTTGAGACCTCTACTATCCATATGATTATTTTTATCTGTCCCTAATTTGGCAGATAGATTTTGATTTTTAACTATTTATATGGTTAGTTAGTGATATAAGACTTTGTTGTTGATTTTTAACTATTTATATGGTTAGTTAGTGATATAAGACTTTGTTGTTGTTATTTGTATGGTTAGAAAGAAGTGTAAGATGTCATTAATTTTGAATTATACTCTCATTTTCATGTAAGAATCATGTGATAAAGGTCCAAAGCCAAGCTCTCACAAAAGGTTATAACTCATTAGAAGTGCCTTATACTTTCTAAATTGAATCAAAACAGATCAAAGTGTGATTTCAAATTTCTATGGAGATTATGAGATGTTGGTTGTAAGATTAAGTTGTATATGTGAATACTACTTAAAACAACACTGTGGGTCATCGCTCCTGCGCATGTTGGAAGGTCCGATAATGGTATTGATAGAAGAAATGCATTTGTGACTTTGACATACGAAAGAAGTGGCAAATATATTTGTCGTATCCAAAATTTGAAACGCGACGACATCGGTTCAAGATGTGAATGTCCATTTAGGTTTTGTGGTTATCTTTTGGCAAATAATAATTGGAGATTTAATGTGGTATGTAGTTTACAAAACCATGATTTAAGTCAAAAGTTAGTCGGTCATCCAATTGCATGTCGACTCCTTTTGGATGAGAAGACGTGTGTTTCTGACATGTCTTTGAACTTGGTACCCCTCCTAAACATACTTGCAACCTTTAAGCGCAAAAGACTCGGGAATACATCAAATAGAAAACAAGTTTAGAATAGTCGCTATCAATTCAAATTAGTGACCCGGGGGGATCGAATCGAAATGCAGACACCTGTTAAAACTTTTTTGATGAAAACAATTATGCTTGTAGGAACCGGCGAGGTGTTGATGGGATAATAGTAAGAGATATTTATTAGAATCATTCTGACTCCATTAAATTTTTTAATACGTTTCTACCGTGCTCATAATTGATTCAACATATAAGACCAACAAGTAAAGACTTCTATTGTTGGAAATTGTTGGTGTTACGTTGACTGAGAAGACATATTCTGTTGGTTTTGCATTTCTAGAATGCGAAAAAGAGGACAACTTTGCATGAACTTTAGAGGTTTGTAGGTCATTGTTGAAGGATCAAGAAGATGTGTCGAAAGTCATTATTACCGACCGAGATATAACATTAATGAATTCGGTTGCAACTGTATTAATCACTTCTTACGCCTTACTTTGTAGGTACCATATTACTAAAAATGTGAGAAACTAGGTTAAATCCGCGGTGAGGACAATAAAAATTGTAGGTAAAGATGGAAAACTGGTAAAGACGGGCGTCATTGTGGAGAAAATTATGGATGCATGGAATGTTATAAGAAGTGCATCTGTAAAAGAGCTATACGCTAATGTTGTTTAACAATTCAGGAGTGTTTGCGTGAAACATTTCAATCTATTGAAATATGTTGAAAGCACAATACTTGATTAGGTAAAAGAGAAGATTGTTTGTGCATGGACCGATGAAG